>JAWWEQ010024297.1:0-27034 GCA_035583055.1 Torymus tubicola | reverse complement strand
ATTAACGAAAATGATCAAAAAATAAACGAGAACAGGACTATTAGATAAGTCCAAGTTCCCGGCATAACGACATAACTCCATACTTTTTCGAGGTTTCTCGAAGGAGAAAATGTATAACCTGGTCATACCACCGTGTAAATATTTGTTTTAAATATGTTAATTAATTTGCACAGTATCGTGCCCTATCTCGATTATTCCGATCTTACGATCAAGTTTGAACATTGAAACCCATTTTTGTCAGAATTAATTTTATTACGGGAAAACATTGTCTTTGATCCTCGTAATATTCTCACTTGAAGGTATACCAATAGTTATATTAATTTAAATTTACGTATACTGCATTGCTTAGTCACTTGCAGCATTATTTACTTATGGTTCAATTTAATTAATTTATTTTCTTTTTCTCAAGAAGAAATTTTATTTTACATTGATTAATACGTTACTGAAAGTGTAAATAGTAACATAATAATGGTTCAATAGTTCGGTGATTGGATAGCTACGATTTATATCTATATTAGTTAAGTGTAGTTTAGATAGTCATAAATATTTGGATTGTTTTGAATAATAATTATATGTATCAGAATCCTGCATGTGTGTTATATAATGTTATTAAATTATTTAAAACAATTTTGTAACATATACGCTTTCGTATCCATGCCTTATATTACATGGTCGACAATTTTTTTGCAGAAATGTATATATACATTTTGTGTAAACATGAAATGTTGTAACATCTTATATACCTTCAATTATGATAAACGAGATCTTAATGCTCTTAGATTTTGTTAAAAAAAATGATGTAGTTATACGTAAGTAATCAACGCACGTAATTTATGCGCTGGCATGTTTTTAAATCTTGAAACGTGCTTTTTCGAAATCAAGCAGAAAAAATACAATAATACAATTTTATCCTTGATTTTTAAAACTTATCAAGTTTGACTTCCACTGTTTTTTACCGAGCTTTATCAAAAGTATGATGTAAACATTGCGATATTTGATAAGCCAAAAGTACATTCATTTTGATTTTGACATTTTTACGCGAATTTTAAACAAACAATTAATACTATACCAATAACGTTATTTCTTAGCTTCTACAAAGAACATCACTTTATAGCCAAGAAATATCTAAACTAATATTTTATCATGGAACGACATTTTTTTACGTCTGCATCTCGACGACAATACTGTTCACGTTGTACAGTTGGAAGGCGAGCGCGCACAGCTGATAGGAGAAAATAAATAATTCCCAGCACTGTAGAAATAACTGTTCGCGAAGCGAGAAAGGGCATGGCACGTAAGTAGTCGTCGGTTGCGCTGCGCGCGCGCGGAAGGCGTGTCCGCTCGCGCTCCGCGTCACCGATCGCGCCTCGCGCCGATGCGCGCCGATGATGCCACCGCACGCTACTTGCACTCTCCCGCGCGATCTATCTATCGGCCGTCGAGGGAACTCGCGATCCGCGCTGTGCACACGACGCTGGGGAAAAAGATCGCCGCGCATGATTAATGGTGGAAAAACGATATTCGCGTACCCGCCACACAGGAGATTCATTGCTTTCGCGCTGAAAAAACGCTCATGTATATACGCCTGCGCACTCGACTTTCGATTTTATTTATGTCTAATTATTATCTTCTTCTTCTTCTTATGCACGCATGCTGCCCGCAGTATATAATGTACAGTGAAAGTATATACAGACGCGCCGTGGCGGCCAGTTGTATAAGGTTCCCCAGGATCTTTCCCCAGGATCGTGGATTGGATTTTCGCGTGGCTGTAGCTCCGCGGATGGGATGGTTTATTGATTGTGTGCGAATGCAAGCCTCGGGGAAATTCGCGCTGTCCGTTTTGCTGACTGCAGTTAAATAGGCACGCTTTTTATTATGACATCTTACTTGATTTTTACAAAGAGCTTGAGTATTTACACGGGACTGATCGTTAGTGGTGTCCAACGGTGATTGATCTTTTCATTAGATATTATGCACACGCTCGGTACGTGCTTGTTCTTTATGAATCGTTAACTATATCTTCTAAATTCGAATCGGAAGTGAATTTCACTTATTTGAATTTACATATAGGATTGATTAAATCAAGATTTTGTATACACCAAATTTTGCATACAATTCAAGTTACAAGTGAGTACATTAAATACCGCAATCTTTTCTAAATTACCTCCGCTTTATTTTCGATAAACAAACATGAATGATCATTCGACGGATGCGATGAAATAAATCGCATGCACAAACTTTGAATAGCGGAAAACGCAATTTGATTGAAAGACTACTGGCCAGTGAAAAGTCATGAATGGCCGCAGGCTCGTACATATATACACGCCAGCACGTACATGCACATGCGCTCGGAGGATTCGCAAAATAAGACGGAACAGTCCGTAAAAGGTTTAATTAGGCATGCATACCGTCGTCCATTTGTAAAGTACACGGAATTGTATTCTATATAAGGACTCGCGCGCTGCCGATTTATGCGATATATCGTCGATCTAACACGTGTTGTATGCTTTATGTCGGCTCGGTGCACGCGCGCGTTTCTTATCTCGCGAGACGTTTACAGTGTTTACACGATCGTGTGCACCCCGTAACTGCACACGTGTACGTGCATCCGTGACCCGATCTTTCTTTCTCCTCCGCGGCAGACTCGCGCAGTTCATTCGAAGCCCTACGGCACGATGAAGGCCGTGAACAAGATTGCTTGCGAGCTTTTTGCCCACGTACAACGAACTCATTTTACGTGGAGCGACACGATTAAAAATTCATAGTAAACGCGATTAGTGTAGCGATCATGGGTGTTTGGAAATTTTTTTTTAAGTTTATAGAACGACGAATAGATTGACAGCTTTAATGTGTTTCTGGGATGTTCTCTTCTTTAAAGCTGATTTCCATTTCTTGTATTTTATCTCGCACTACATATTTTCATCGTGCTGTAGTTGATTACTACTTTAGAATAGAACTGTCATTCAGTGAGAAAAAAGTAAGGTAACGGTTTCCATAAATTTATTTAGTGTAATAAAATAAACAAATTTTACAATAATATAAAAAAATTGTATTTAAAAGTGATGTTTAAAAATACAAATTTTATAAATGTTTGTTGTACATAGAGATTGAAAATAAAAATCATTCGGCTGCTATTGCTCTCGCTACGTTGTTGACTCGCATGCATCGAATGATAGATAAGGAGATTTCACTGACGAGAGAGCAAAGATAAACGGGGCTGTATACAGTCTTTCTCCCCCTCGAGTATCCCGTTATGGGATTCATTATTTTTGAGCCGTGCACTTAGCTCAATGCTTCCTTCTTCATGATATTACTTAATATAAAACTGCAGTGTAGGTATAGCGTTTCTTCCGATCCTGCGATACAATTCAGTCTTTCACGAGCTGGCAAACGTTTTCGTCGTGTATGATGACTATAGTTTGTTTTCGATATGCTTTACGTAAGGTGAGGTATTTTATTTCTCATTTCGAATTCACCAGAACAGTTTAAGCGAAAGTTATTGCGCTTAAGTATTTTACGGCGTACTTTTACGTTTTTACTATAATGCTTTCATATATCAAAACTCGTTTAATACTTTTATAGAACAAATTTTAAATTTTTATTCGATAATCAAAGTAAGTGTTTGCGTCTAGTAATACCGAATTATGTATAGCGCACAACAAAACCTGTTTTACGCTTTTTCCCAAAATCATATATCCAAAAGGAATTTGTAATCTATAAAAATGTGTTGCTCATTAACACGATTTCATTGCATGACTATTAAATTTACTTACATAACATAACTTTGTAATTTCCAAATCTGGAGCATATATTTTATAAATTATATAAATTTGCGACCATTTTCTAAACTATGACTATTTCTTATACATATAAATAGATTATCTATTTTCAAAGCGACTCTGAGTCTTATTAAAGAGAAAATAAAAAAATTTCTCTCGAATAAATGCAAATCCAAGATTGTAAAGTGCCGGTGTTTCATGACCTAGAGGGTGAGAAAAAGATCTTATGTACATGTTCTTTTGTACTCGTGGAATCTTGGGAAAGATTTGCCCTCTATGTGTAGAAGATACGTTATTGTTTCCTTGCTCACCGTTCGAACTACAACTTATTGATGAGGTCGGAAACGAACAACATAACTCTGAAATAATAGCTCTGCGATCGTATTTCCTCTCGCACTAAAAACAATTACCTTTCAAATCATTAACAGCCAACTTTTTCTTATACTTAAATTCTGTAAAGTTAGACTACTTGCGAGAGGCGTACCCGGCCCCTCTTAAACTTACGATCACTAAATAAAAGTTGAGCTTCATCCGACTTGACTCGCGTGCTCTGAAAATATGCGCGCACACGAGTTGATGCAAAAAGTCATGGGCGCATTTCGCAGATTGTTTTTAAACGCAAGGTGAGCGACATGCCTCTGCACTCCGAGCGTCACTGCCGACTGGGCGTATATAGGTATTTGTGCGCATGCGTTCTTTATACGAACCGGATGCAGGACACGTGCGTTCGTAACATATCGCCTCCTCTCCTCGCTCCGATGGGAAGATCCGCTTTCGACAGACGTCAAAGCTAATTTCAGAAAAAATCAAGAAAGACGACCTCAAGCCGCTGCATTACTGACACGGTAATGAGGCGGTACCGTAATATAACTTGCCGTTATTTCAACTAAAACTCCTACTTTGTTATTAAATTTTTTGCAGAACGAAAAAGGTTTTAATAAGATGTTTGGCGTAAGTAAATTTATCTCAAGTTTGTAAACAATATATTCTTCCGGTTATTGTAATACAGAAAGGAGATAACAAGAGACACGTTGCGACTAATTTTCAAGAAATTATTAAATCAGCAGTAAACAAGCAAATGCGATTTGCATATCTACGTCTTTCGTTTATATTGAAAGGCACGCATAATTTATCCGAGGTTGCATAACTCGTCCATTATACAAACATTCTGTCACTTGGCGGACATTTTACATTCTGAATCAATCAAAAGTACGAACATTCTACTTTTAATAGTAGATTCATAGTTAATAATTCTAAGTATTTAAAAGAATACTTTTGTAGCGCAAACGTGTTTTTTCAAGTAAATAGGATAATATATTAGTAAATGTACGAAAACTAGCAACATCCGCGCATCTGTGCAAACCATTATATTTTGCGTACTCTTTTGAAAGGATAGCGTCATAAGTATTAAAAATAAAAATAATTTTTTATTGATCATGGTGCTAGTTTTTGTAGCAAACTCACGAAATGTGTTAATCTTTGCCGCAATCTAACGGATCTGGCTATAATCTTCGAGGTAAACATTGAGTGGCGCCGCTCTAGACTTCACCACAAACGCTGAAATGCGCTTATTTTCGTAGGGAATTGAAATTTACTATACTATCGTACAGAGCACCGCAGTGAATTCATCATGACCAAACCGTAATTAAATTTCTCATCAATAAGTTGCCCATGAAAATTCTACTCTGCAAATACTCATTTGTCACGGTAAACTGATTTTGATTTATGTTTCACTAAGACAGAATCATAAAAAATATTCGTCCACTACATTGTGACTTTCTATTATGACTTTCAAAACTATTCACTATTCTTTTCATTGCCTATGGCAAGCTATACACTTATTTCATTCAGAATGAAAAGATAAATATAATTGAATTAACCAAATAAGAGGTTCTGAGGCCAATTAAAAAAGCTAATTATGAATCTAGCAATTAGTTTTAATTCATACTATTGGCATGATACATTATTACTATAACTTTATTGAACTATGACATAAATTTAAGTAGTATATTTTTCAGTTTCAAATTTTAAGTAAAAAATTTTTTTAAATTTTGTTATAAGTTGGTTGCTAATCAATGTGAATCATGTAGATATTTCGTCTATTGTGAAATATCGAAATATTTGTAGAAATCAATTATGAAATAGAATTGAAAGATAATTGCCGGTAATCATTTCCTATCTTTAAAAAATGATGGATTTGTTGTGAAATCATTTTATTCGTGATTTGGTTAGTGGGCCGAGTAATAGCCGTTGTTAGGTTACAAAAAGAAAAGTGGCGCGCGAAGCGCGCTTAGAAATGACTAGTAGGTATAATAAAAGAAAGGAAAATCGGTTTACTTTATTTAAAAAATTATGGATGTTTATTGAAATTGCTTAAAGTTCAAATATAAATTTTATGATGATTGTGTACTGACTTCTTGACCTACATTAGAGTGCATATTAAAAATGTTGCAATTTACATTAATTTGAATAAAAACTCAATGATTCCAAAGCTGCATTGACAGCTTATTTGTAATGATTACAAGATAATTGTGGAAATTGGCCGAAAAATAATAAAACAGTTATAGTTGAAAGAATAAAGAGTTGGCAGTTTCGAGATATTAACATTGTTTCCACAGCAAGTTCCCATAGATCCTGCTGGCTGCAGCGGAGTAAAAAAGCGTAAAAAGACGGCTTCTATAATACAGCTGGAGTCTTGCTCGAAAAATACTTGGTACTGCAAAGTCTGTCAGCGTCCCATGCGTTTTTAAGGCCAATGAGAAAAAAGATTTTTTGCGCGTGGGTGCACGCAGTATACCTACAAAAAACTATTGAGCAACGAAGCGAGAGGCGAGGACGGCGCGAAAGCGACATAAAAGTCGAACAAACGAAGCGTCGCTATATAGCGGCGTGTCATCGAGTCGGATTGTAATGCGGTATGTATATATACTCGTCATTTCGCGGTTGAACAAAACAATTTCGTTGCGGCGAAGAATAAAACCACGTCGCAGTAGGTTAATACGGCGTAATGGAATAGTGCGCGCGACTCTGCCGGCAAACACAGTTCGACAGGTTCGAAGATAAAGTGCTGTGTGGATAAACAGCGGTGTTCCCCGCCGGCACTATGTAATTTACTTCCGCGGCTTAGTTTCTTTTTGTCCCACTCTGCACTGCGTCAGATCTTCTTTCTTTTGACGGCTTTTCCCGACTCCACTTTAATTCAACCTAATTTTATGGATGTTTCTTTGCTGCTGCTTGTAAATTAAATAAGCGACGACCGCTGCGGGGAGTAACGGTACAGGTGTCATCCCTGACAATTAAACTAGTGTCGCACATGTACAGAGTTTTTTTAGCAAGTGTATGTAAAATATAGATTTCACTTCTTAGAAAAATGTAAAGATATATAATTTTTTATTTAAATTGAAAATTTATCGTTTTTATTAATGATATGAAAGACGGTAACTGCTATATCTATTTTGTTAATGCCAATTTTTTCTAAGAAGAACAAAATGACAAATACGGAATCCAAATTTTTATAACTTTAATTTAACTTCGCTTTCTTTAAGATGGCTCAGCATTATTCGAGTCTCATCAAGTGACATTTTACTTTATAACGAGAGAAAACATGCAAAGAAGCAGCAATTTTTGAAAAAGAAAGAGAGATCGTTCAAAATGACAAATCATTCATTCTCCCTTGACGTCTCGAAAGAATTTGCACATCTTAATTGGATTTTGACATCCACATGGAGCCTTCAATTTTATTATAGAATTACCATTCCAACGGAAAATACTTATATTCCCCATAGAATAAGTAAGCCTAAACGATGAAAACTCTTG
Source organism: Torymus tubicola (assembly GCA_035583055.1). Lineage (NCBI taxonomy): Eukaryota > Metazoa > Arthropoda > Insecta > Hymenoptera > Torymidae > Torymus > Torymus tubicola. The sequence goes on along the minus strand of JAWWEQ010024297.1, from coordinate 19,439 downwards.
GCGAAGAAACAGAAGACTCGTCCACTACCGGGCATTAGCCGCGCGACTCAATGCTATGCAGACGGACGCGTTCGTGCGCGAAAAGCGTCTCGGCTCCTTCCGAATTTAGTGAATTTGGAAAATGCGCGAGGAGAATGTCTATAGCGCCGCGGCGTGTATACACGCGCCTGTCTCGTCTTTGGCGTTTTTTCTTATTTGAATGCCGCTCGTCTGCGACTCGTTTTTTCTCTCTCCTCTTGCGCCACGCGTCGTCCCACGTTTACCGAGCGACGAGCACGCGGGTTTCGTTGACCCGAGAGCGCCGCTATTGGGCTTCCTCTTCGGCTTTCTACGCGTTCCGATTCTGCCAGCCCCGGGGACGTGGGGCTGCAGCGGACCTTTGACACGCGCTCCAGCTGTCTCCGAACGTATATATATACGCGATGCACTCCGTGATGTCTCGTGCACTCGCGCCGCGAGCGAATTTCCAGACGCGCGCGCGCATGGCGGAAAGCCGTAATTGTTCTGCACTTACGAGCAAAGGGAAATATAAGGCGTGCGTGCAGCGCTCGCGCCTGAATGCACTTTCACGCTCCTTTCCTTTTTTCAGAGCGCGTCTAGTGCCACTCGACGGCGCTGTTGCCGTCGACACCGTCGTCGTCGACGTCGATCTATACGTGTCCCTCTGTAATGGATATATATCCGAGAGCAGAGTCGCGGCCGAGCTTTTCAAAATCGCAATGCTGGGAAATCGTATATTTTATTGTCGCTTCGTTTGAATTACAAATTTTCAAATTGCAGTTGCAGTGGCAACTAACGGTGCATGTTATGTCACGTCTCGTTGGCTTTCTTAAGAGATCCATAATTCCCGTAATTTTTCAATATTTTTTCACGGCGCTCCAGCGAATAAATGACGAGGTTGCCAATTATAATTGGCCTTTTTGTGTAACTCTCAATGGTAATGAAACAATTTTGAGAGGCTTCTTTTTCATTGTCCGCGCGGTGCTTTGCTTCTATAATGATTGTTTACAATTACAATCGCTTCAATTAATTATCATTCAATTTGTGATTGTAATTTTATTTATTCCAAAATCATTTTATATGTAATATATGTTGTTATTATTATCGAATACAATTAATAGTTTCACCTTGTCTTATATGCAAGCAATTTTCATTTCATATACGTTAGCGTATTTTTAATATTTTAGCACTTGCGCCCTAATGTGATTAGAACTAAATCTCGTTAGCGTAATCACATAAATGCATTTATAAAGCTGTTAGGATATTAAGTATAGAAACTTTAAATTAAAGTGACAGCGTTGCCCGATGAAAATAATATATTTAGTAATAAAATACGCATATACTTTTTGATGAAAATTGAATAGAAAACGATGTTGATCCACATAACTTTGTTGATGTGTTAATCAAATAAAGCCATTTCTATTTAAGATTCACATTTAAAAATAATTATTCTTTGTTGGAAATAGCAACATAATCATGGGGTGACATTTTCAATTTAAAAATTGACAAACTGTTGGCCAATTCTTGTTTAACACCTGTAACACGAAGGTGTTTTTAGTTATACCGTAAATGAGAGAAAGACTTATCGCGAGCTTCATCGCGAACACGCGTGTCGAGATATTATAATAAAATATATAACAAGTAGCATTTTTGCCCGTTGCATTTAAATCCAACAGACCGCTGATCAACATTGCGCGTGTATATATTATTATGTACACGTATATATATATATGTATACATACGAGTATGTAACATATAACGTTCGATGCAATTTCGCGAGCGTGCGAATGCGCTCCGCGGCACTTTCACTGCGTCGCGCACAAACCCACCTCTGTATCTCGATTATAAATCAAAGGTATTTGACGCGGCGAATTATGCGCGGGGTAACGTCGGCGTTTTCTAGTCAAAATGATCATTAATAAGGAGATCCCGATGGGGCCCCCACGAAGCTTTCAGCGCGCCTATATATAGGTACTTACGATCCGCGCCGAGTCGATCGGCTCACTTGTAATTCTTCGCGAGTGTCGCGATCATTGCAGGGTTATTACGCGGAAAAGGGTTATGCAAAAGGATTTCATTCGATAGGCCGTGCTTGATTAGATTTATCTATCATTATATATGTAGTAGGAAATATCTCTTTCGCTGACTTATATATGCCCTGCTCCGTAAATAATTTTATTATTTCGATTATAATCTTTATTTAAATTGGCTGACATCGAATTATGAGATAACAGAGCTTATTTTACGATAGAATCATGAATTAATTATTTTTATGATTATAAAACAATATAATTACAAGGATAATTAAGTGGTTCGCAATAATTTCTGGAAGACGATTCTACAAAGTTCATAAATTTGTTATTTGGCAATTTAATAGCTGTGCCAACCTTTTAATATGTAGTAAGCTGATATATGTTGTTATAATATGTATACAAAGAAGGAAGCTCTTGTGCAATTAGATAAGAGAGAATGGAATCTCAATGATTAATGGTGTAGTTAATGGTTCAAATCAAAATGAAAGTCATATTGAGAAGTTGTAATGGGTAAAAAGCGGTTCATGATTTATATCAATATGGTGTGTATATCTACCTCTAGAATAGAAATTAATGTATAAATTAAGTTTTACTTAAAAATTTTCATTTTTATATATTAAAAATATTTTTTACACAAATGATCAAATGCTAATTTATAAAGAACTTATATAAGCAGCAGAATTAAAAAGTTAAATTTAATGTACATGGGAATTTATCGCAAAACAAAACGTCGATCAATCCGTTAATTGCACTGGATCAGTAGAAAATTACCAAAATGTCGTCAGACTTTTGATAAATAATCCGGACAAAACGAGGTTAGTAACTTAAATGAAGGTAATATACACGTTCATATTTCTCTATTTAGAAGTATTCGCTCCAATTGTTATAGTATTCAAGATTTTAGAAAACTGTGACTCACATTTTATGTCAAAGTCAAACAACGTACTTATTTCGTACTGAAGCATTACAATGGTAAAATCTATATACATCGTAAATGCTTCTTGATACGTAATAAATAATATTTGGAAATTCATCATTGAATAATGATAAAAACAACTAATATTGTTTTTATTTTAAATAAAGGTTTCATAATTTTATAAATATTATTTAAAAAGTAAATATATAGATAGAAATCGAAACTAAAATGATTCTAGCCTATTTTCCCATGTTAGAAGTAGATTAATGAAGTACCGCCACTGACCTCATAGTGTCAAGAAAGAAACTTTAGCTTTTCCTAGCTAATTAGTTGAAAGATTTAGCGGTAATACTTAAATTATAGAGCCGCAAAGTAAAATAAATATTTATCATTCAATTTATTTATTTATGAAAGAGTTAGTAATTTAAAGAAGCAGTTTATTTAGATTCTCAAAGTTTTAAATATATTATTATTAATTTAGGATATTATAGTTGGAATAATAGGATGTTTTTGACGTTGAAAATTAACTTGAAACTTAAAAGAGCCCTTGAAACGTGTATGCTCTTCTGGATTACAGCAAATCTAATGAAATTCAGGTACACAAATTTGTATGTCTTACTGTAACTGCCTGTTTCTACTGAATTACTGACGATTTAAAAAAAATCTTGTCTCTTCTAACTATGGATTCAACAATTTTAAATTATGTTATAGAAAGCACAAGTTTCTTCCTTTTCCCGTGATCATCATTAATTTTATAGTATTTAATTTTTTGGAGAATAAATGAAAGTTTCAAGGAATGCTTAATTTTTATTATATAAAGTCAAATTAGATACACTGAACTGTTGTAATTGAATTTAAAATTTTGTTAAAATTATGAACCTTTAACGCGTTTACTGTTAAATTTACTCTAATGAAACGTTCACTTAAAACTTTCGCTCAGCACAACATAAGATAAATGTTCCAACATAAAAGTTGACTGAACGTGTTATTATCTAAAATAGACAAAATTTTGCTTCAGCTTTGAGATAAGCTTTCGCCCTGCGTAAAAAGGTAGTAAAATTGAAACTGCAATCTATAAAAATTTTAGCGACAAACTTAATAGCCGCAGTCCTGACGTCATTCTCCGAATATTGCAAATTGATTACGAACAAGGAGATGAACATTTTCTCAAACAGATTGTAGAAGTGCAACAATTACTACAGAAGAATCTCGGTTTCGTCAGAGCCAGAGTTAATAAAGTATCTACACCCTTCACATTGTGCGGGCTGAAAATTATTGGCTATGGAGATCGATTTTTTAAACTGCAAGTGTATAGTCCACAATTTCGCAAGAAGAGCAAGTGTCGCAACGATGGTATATGTTCTTAATTATGAAAAAATTCCAGCTCGGTATATCCATAAAGTGCGCGAGTTTTTCTGAAATCCCGTGTGGTCTCGCAAGAGGCAACCGCGTTTTTCCACGGCGCGGCGAGCGCAGATAATAGCTTGCATATACGTGCGAGAGGACCTGCGCGCAGCTCAATGCAAAGTCGATTTCATTACTCCTTCGGTATACAAGCGCGAAGGCACCTCACAGCGTGTATAAGGCGCAGGCAGTATACAGATGGATGCGAGTCATAATTTGACTTGGCGCAGCTCGTAAACGCGCGCGTTTGCCTTACACGGTGCGGGCGCACGTTTTTCGCTAATCGAAAAGAGTGCAGTATAATCGCAGCTAGATGTGTACGTCGAGAGGGCAACATCATGCATGAATGCATGCGTGCATATACAACAACAACAACAACATGAACAACTTCGAACCCTGCAATCGACCAATAATACCGCTCGCGCGTACATAAACCGGCGTGAAAAATGCCGCGGTATCGTATCAGGGTCACGCGTGCGACTCGCGCCGAGAAAGAGAGAGGGAGAAAGAGAGAGAAGGGTATACGCATATGATTTATGCGAGCTGATGGTCTTCCGTATGCTCGCGGATTTACGGCTTGCGCGCTTCTGTTTGTGCTTCTTTCACGTTGCTCGTCTCATCTTCTGCCTACTTTTTTTGGTCTTCGTAGTATGCAGTATTGCTGCCAACAAACGCTACTTACAACAGAGATAGAAATGCGATTTTTACTTTCATATTTCTACTCTTCTATTATTATGAAACGACAATTATGTTCGCTGCATATTATATTAATTTTATTTTCGTCGGATTTCACTTTTCGAAGTATTTACAATATATTTGAAATCATTTAGGTAACTTTGAATTGATTTAAATGGTCTAGACTTGAAATTCAATCTTATAAAGTAAAAATATGATACTATTTATTTAATATTTAAAAGTGTTTTGAAAAATAAAACAAAACGAAGGTTCATGTATAAATTTGTATGTCTAACAAGTAGACAACGCCGGCAATTATGCAGCCCCCGTTAATGCGATCGATTAGAATAAATGTGGATGTACATTAAATAATTAAATCAAATAGTTTAGTCGGTACACTAAATTATACAACATACTAAATATTCTATGAATTACCGAATAATCCACTCTTTTACAATACACTTGTTACGACTAACTGTGCATCAAAAATTTTTATCGTATACAAACATTTGTGGCTATGGAATTCAGCTTAATTGAAGATATCATTATGTTATTGTTATGTAATTCAGAATGAGAATAAGTTATTCCAAAGTTTGAGTAATCTCTATTTACTGTGTAAATAATATTAAAACATAATTAGTTATGTTTACTTACAAGTTTGAAGATATATAAATACAAATTTACTTCACGATTATACTTCAATATTAAGCAGCTCAAACATTTTATTCCAAAATGTAACAAAATTCCGAAAGAAATATCTTTTATTACTGAAAAGCTATGCAATATGAAGAAATATATTATTATTTTATGGATAACTTAAGGTTAACTACAGGTGACTAATAAAGAGAGAATGGCATTAGAATATTGGTGGTTTAAGCGTGTACATTGATATTAATTTTATATATCATATAATAGGTGCATATAGTACATGCAATTGTAAATAATGTAATTACACTGTTTAAAAAATCATTTTTACATCCACGTTCCGCTAGAGCTACGCGTTAATAAATGTTTTAATATTTACCATTTAAGATAGGAGTACCTTCTATATGCGTAAAAATTCATAAAGTTTTAAAAATGGCTTTTTTAAATTTATTTGCAAAAAGAATTTTTTAAGGTTCTGTTAATGCTTAAATGTCATTTTGCTTGAGACATATACCATTAAAAGAATAATACACGCATTGTTTACGTTACATACCACAACCAAGTACTAAAAATAAATTGAAGCATAAGTTTACGCCAACGAGTTTGTATTTTAGTGGTCAGTTATTTGCTTTCTTGTATTATTAGGTGAGCATTTTAATTTCCTATGGTTAACTTTTTTACATATCTTTAAAAACAGATATATAGGGCATATTGAAATAAGTAAATTACTTAACTTCAATTTTTTTGTTTTACATTTGACAGCGATCACATTTACAATAGTAACTTTATAATCAGTAACGAATTAATTTCCCTATTAAAATTAATTTATACAGAAATTTCCCATTGCCTTGTATGACATTTTATGAGCTATGGAAAAATGGCTATCTATTAAACGCCACTATAACAGTTATCAATATGTATGTAAATAGGGTAATCATTCTTTGAAATCAATGCATATAGGGTTCGTATAAAGATTCGCAAGGGGTCAGTACGCTATTAATTGAATAATGCGATGCGCGCTTTTCTGAACTTTCGAGGCAATGTATACATGGCAGCATAATCGTTCGAACGGTATTTTCTAATTCGTATTTTCAGCAAACTCAACCGTTACGCGATTGTGCGCCGCGGTGTCAATGGGAAAACTTACTGGCGTTTAAAGTGATGTTCACGTAAAGGAGGCTGAATTTCATTTTTTGCCGTTGTCGAATATCCGTGAAGAATGGTGAAGGTTGTTTATGGAGGCGCTTAAATGCTTCAGTTTATTGCATCAGGATTTTTCCTGTAAAGTGGTTAGAACGGAATTCACATTGCGTGTAAATCAATTTTTGCAGTAAATCTCAAAAAATTATATCCGTGTCGATGAAGACTTTACATTATGAAGTTTTCAACTCGGTTCTTATGCCGTGTTTCATTATAGTCTTAATATTTTTTAAACCAAATCTAAAACTTTATACCAACACAATAGCTGTTTTTGAATTATAATTTTTCACACTTGCAAAAGGGTTTAAATTAGGTACTATCTATTTATTTTTACGTATAAGCTTTATGTAATCATAGTATAAATAAATTGTAGTTGAAAACTAATGATTTTAATTTTATTTCTGTTACAGGTGAGTCAATTTCTTGATCTGTATTATTCTATTTAACATAAGAAGAGTGGTAAGTAGGTATCGCTTTTAAGAGTGAAATTATTGTTTTCTTTCTATACGCAGAGAAAAATTTTGTAGTAAAATTTACTAATGTTGGTATAATAAACACCTGAGACTTATTACAAAAATTATAGAATAACATTTTTATTATAAATTTGTTTCGTGGTTATTATCGGAAATGATAATTCATGCTAAATATTAAATATTATTTGAAAATAAATACAAAGTATGAATTGTTTCGCAAAAAATATTAATGGCCACCTAACATTACAACAATAGCTTTATCAAGTTTCTACAATGAGAGAAACGCCCTACTTTAGTCATTGTGGCCGTAATTTCTCAGCATGCTGTAACGTAATCAACAAATTGTTTTAATTGAAATTATTAAGATTTGAAATTAGACGTGCTAGAAAAAATTGCAACGAACCAAAATGGAATAATCAGTTTACCTTTAACTTTAAATAGAGTATTTTGAGAAAGTTTTTTAAATGTATATTGTTCTTATACGTATATCTTTTAGATATTAGTCGAAAGTAAATATTTTATTTCTATATTTTGAGCAACAGTTTCATAATAACTTTACGTTGGCCAAACATTACGAGTTTTGGGTTCCTTACGGTCAAGTTTCTGTAAGTATTTTCTGCTAAGAATATTCTGGATCTACTCCAAAGAATAAGAGGAGTTTACTTCCTCGGAATAGTTTCTATTACTGTAAGAGAATTTTAGTGAGTTTGAACCACTAGTGTAGAGAATTTCTAAGATATTTTCTATAAATGTCACGCCAAAAAAGCATGCTTATTTTGAGAAACCTTATAAAATTTTAAGTAAATACCAACGTGTGAATGTTATTGTTTGCGGTTTCATGAAATAAGTAGGTGTCAATAATTACTTTTTATATTCAACATATAAGAACATACATTTTTATACAGACGTTAATAAAAAAGGATTAAACATTAAAGTTATTCAAAAAAATTCTGCTTCTTGCAGCCCAATTATTTTAGTGGTTGCAATTAGCCTACTGTTATAGGTAATAAAAGATATTTTATGCTCTCATTAATTACCAATTTTGTATAAATCCATTTGAAAATGTAATTTTTAGCATTGAAATGAAAAGCTATAAAAGCATTCAACATATTTAATGTCCTTTACTATAAGAAATAATAACCTTCCACGGCAACATCTAAAGATAGACGCGCATGAATCGTGAATTATTTGGGATACTGAAACCTGAATTTTCCCAATTTTCATAACCTGTTGTATGTTATATTTTGCTCTACTCGAGCCACGAACGGAAATAATGCCCATCTGGTGATTGTAAACACAGCAACAGCTGTTCGGAAAGCAAAATTTTCGCACGAAACAGTAATAATCCGTCGGTCGAGGCACACAGCCCAAAAAGCAAGTAGAGCGTGCTCTCGGCTACATCAAAGCACTAGAGGCAAGCGGCCCGTAATCTGTCGCACGCTTTCGTCAACAAAGCCAAACACAGTGGCGAAAAAGGCAAAAGGAGGCTGCGTCGTCGCGAAGGAGGTGAAAGCCGCCGGGGAGGGTGCATCGCTCTCTTTCTCTCTCCGCGTGGCGGGGTTCATCGGCCATCAGCATCCACTCTCGGCTCCGCCGCGGCTAAAAATACAGCCCTCTGCGACTGCAACCCCCCCGCCGAGGTGAGGTATATATACACGTCGCTAGCGCGCCTCGTCGTCGAGTTGTGTAGCTGCCGTGCACACGCGGTCGTCTCTGACCCCTCCACTGCCGCGGCGCGCGCTGCCCGACTACAAGGAGCGAGAGCGAGCGCGAGTGAGCCAAGCGCGCGTAGCGCAGAACGTGGCGCGACACAGCCGCGCGAGCGACGCGCCCGCGACGTCGATCCGGCTTTTTTATCCACCGCTGCACTGCCGAGCGCCAACTTGCTGCTGTGTAGTTGCAGTTGTATTAACGGGTCCAGCGCACAGTGCGACGACACGCGCTCACCTCTGAGATCACCGTACTCGCACTGCCTGGAGGTCTCCGCCAGTGCTCGGAACAAGTGCCATTGCGTGTCAGATTGTTTTCATTGAGAAATCCAGACGCGGGGAAACGCTCTTGGTGTAAATAACCAAGCTGGAAAGCTCGGAAAAGCTCTCGAATGACGAAAAAGTGAATGAAATTTATTGTGAAATTGCAATTAGATAAGGGAAAAGTGGATTGTTGTGCGGTGAAAAGAAAAGCTATAGTTATATAACTTCAATTTTTCAATAAATATACAAGTGTTTCCAAATAGTCGACAAGTGCATTTATCCTTGTAAGTGTGACCATCGTCCTTTTGTACGCAGCTGAAAAATTAACGAAGCATTTAGCCAAAGCAATTAACGAGAGGCCAGCAAGATATCCACATGGAATTAACGGAACGGCGCGAATCGCAAGTGTATAATGTAGTGCGAAGGAAAAAGCGTAATAATGCAGGTGCGTGATAAAAGGTAAACAACGATTACGAAACGCCTGCTAGTAGGCTAGTAACACGCCTCTCAATTGACGCGTGTCTGCTACGTACGTCACGTACGTGTATAACACTCGTACATGATGTACGTAGAGAGAGAAAGAGAGAGAGAGAAGGAGAGCGAGTGAAACTGACTCTGGAAATATCAATTCTTTCTTTCAAATTTTCTCATGTGCTCCCAGTAACATGCATAATTTATGAGAGAGTAATTTGTTCGCAATATAGCTCTACTATATATTAAACTGTTCCTCGTCTACCACGAGCTGTTTGTATTTTTATAATAAAACTCGACACCGAGGCAAGTCATTTTGCTAATATTAAAACTAGGGATTCAAATTGATGTCGGGGAACGATGTTATATTTTACAATGACTGTTATCTCGTGACATTGACGCTATTGTGTAATCTTACAATGACATTTTAAAAAAGTACGTCATTCTGTGAATTTTCAAAGAGTTTTTTTACACTGTATTTAAATTGAATAGAATAACAAGTCGTTCAAAGTAATTCATACACGAATGTTTTTTATTTCGTAAATGATTTCCTTTTAATTTTCTTAATAATCTATAAATATTTATGTTCCGTTAAATTAGGTACATTCTGATATTATTGATTTGTCTATTTAAAAAAATTCATTTCATATCTTAATTAATCAAATACTCATAAATCATAAATGGACCTAAATCTGTTTTATGAATTGTTTGACTTCGAATGCGCGTTAACTGTTTTAAAAAATTGTAATTTATACTCATACCGAAAGTCAATCTCAACAAATTATTTCAACAACTTTAAACTAAAGCTGTGAATAAAAATAAATTTTATTTGGATAAATTACCTTTTTATTTTTATACTCTTGCGTTAATATTTAAAAGAAAATCACGGTCTCTTCTATATATGGACATTTTTAGACAAAACAGATGAATATAAAAAAAAAGAAAATCAGTAACAACATAATATTTCTCAAGTAACAGTAGGATTTAATATGAATTCATCATTGCCGATCGTAAATTAGTATGGGTTTAAAATTTGCATCGTTGGAGTGCAACGAAACTTTAGAAATTTTTTTTATTTTTATTTTTATATGTTAGATTTTGAATTTTCCCATGTGTTTAACGTTTTATAGCATAACCCAACATCAAAATAAAGATTTCACTATATCGTGCAAATTTTTAGCTGTTTTATTTATACGTGAGAAATTATTTCGTTGCGTCCTAACGTTGCAAACTTCAGACCCATACATTAGTAAATAGCGGTACTGAAATTCAAATAGATTCTATGGAATATCTAAATGGATGAGGTATTCAATTCGTACTATACAGTGTTTGGGAAACAGTATTTCATTTTTTTTTCTTCGAATCAATAAACAGTTTATACTGATTCCATAAAATGTTTATCGATAGATATTCGTACTTAAATTATATTCTTTAGCGGCATACAAATATTTTATAACATGATATTGTGACAGATTTTCTGTAAGGGTCATTAGACCATTAGAGATCCATACTATTCGCGTTATAGTTCCAAACTGATGGATATGAGAATTACCTCAGTGGAATGTTTCTTCACTACAATGAATGCAATAATCTCGATAAGTTATTAAAGCCTGTTGAAGAAGAGAGTCGAGGGTTTCCGCGTAAATCCGCAAATGCGCATACACGCGCGCGGCAGAACAATAACATTTTGCAAAGCACGTGCGGGGAGCAGCCTGGCGAAAACCGCATCGTCACCTACTTTCACGCTCGTTCTCCGCGAGATTCGGCATACAGAGTGGGAGGGAAAAAAACGCGAACAATGCATTCATTATCACGCACGATTCTTCTCGCACGAACTTCACGATGCTCTCGCGTGCGCGAACGGGAAAAAGGAAGAACAGCCGCGCGACGATGACTGCACGGCGCAGCATGTAGTCGTCGCCTTATGCGCCGTTTAATACGTGCCGGGGGAAAAACAGACTAGTAAAAAATTTCAGCCAAGACAATCGCACGTCGCTTTGCCAGGGAAACCCAAACGCTTATAGGCTGCTGCGCTTTGTTGTGCAGGGAACTCGCCAATTATGCACTTGAAATATATTAGGGGGAAATGTCGCTCGAGCCGCAGCTTCGAACATTTTTCAATTAAGATACGGGAGTTTTATGGGAACTGATTGTGTATGTGGCTCTTTGAAAATTGCCAACTGCCGAGTTATATTTTGTTTACGCTATCGTAAAGATAAAGAGGAAAATTGTCTACGTCTGTTCTATCCACGTATGCTCGATAAACTAAAAACAGATATATTCTTTAAAAATAACACATTTGCAGAAACATATGTCTTTGCACCTTTGTTTATTTATCCACAACGGATCGTTTCTGATCTTTGCTTTGAATCTATTAATAGAGTAACATTCTTCTATTTATACGCTCCACTCTTTTAAAGAGATGGAAAAAATAAATGAGAGGCTTGATGAGCGCGTCATGCCAAGAATATCTAGTGCAGCATTCCACTGCTCGTTGTAATACTTAAGCCAAGCAAACACCTTGCATTTTTCTCTCGTGCGTCTTATTCAACAAGGGGTCAGCTACTCTAATAATATTTGTCGAGCTATGTTCCTTTCATACTTCTTTTCTAGTAAATATACTATTAACCAAAGTTGAACCATTATTTTCTTTAAATTACTTGACCGACTTTTCAAGCATTTGTCTGTTATTAAAATAAATTCCGATCCATCATACTACACATCGTCCTATAAACTATAAGAAATCGAGACTCTCGCAAAGAAACATTCCGCTACAGACACTCATCGCGGTGCGACAAGTGCACGCCGTGAAACGCGAGCTGCAGGAGGTTCCGGGCGACGAAAATAAGTATACAAACCGAGAATTGGTCGAGCTACGCGGGAGAGCTCGGAATGCCGGGACGTCGCTCACGGTATATATACGGTGTTAAGCAACAACTGTTCGCTTCCGGTGCACCCTCACACATATAGCGCGATCCGTATAGCTCTAGATTGCGGAATGCGATCGGCCGGGAAGACGATTCCGTGCCGTTTATACGCGCGAGCACGCCCGCATCGGGTAATTGCATTTGACACACCTTGTTCATCGCGGACCCCGAGGCTCACAGTACCAATGTATATACTCGCTACGATTTCGACACGATCGTGGGTACGTGTGTACTGTTAATGCACGGCGATGTAGACGAGACCGTTAATGCGACGAGTCACAATGGAATTTACTGCGGAGCAATTGATAATATTTCGTATAACATCGTTAGCTTCTTTGAATTCGGTGAAGTGACGTGGAAGCGATCTGGAAAAATCACCATGGACTTTCGAGATTTTGTAAAGTCGGTCGGTATAACATACGAGAATTTTCTCATTTGAAAAAAGCTCGTGAAGTACAGGCGTAATTTAGAATAGAGAAATAGGCCGGGCTCTGAATTCTCAATCGACGATGCGTGTCGTAAACAAGCAAGCAAGGGAATGAATTATAGTAATGAGGCAAACAATTTATTTTTCTCAGGCAAAATTGTAAAATTGAGAAAGAGGCAATTGATTTATTGAAAAAGCTTGTAGTTTCCAATAACTCGCGTTTCCCGGGATAGCGTTACACGCGTCTCGTCACCATAAATTTGAAACAACGCTGCAAATATACATTCCCGCGTCCAATTGGACCGAAGTTACCAAATCCGGCCAGCTGTTCACAAAAGCATCGTATATACGTATACTTTCGACTCTCGGGCATTGTCGCACTATATATACACGTGTCTCTCAGCGATAAACGGACAAAAAGTGATAATCGCTGCATGCGTTGCCGCAACCGCACACCGGCGCGCGCACTTTTTCCCGCAGTTCTGCACGCCCGAGCAGTCGATAAACAACGTAGGATAGCCGCGCTTGTGCTTATGCAGCGCGGATAATCGAGCGTGGCATGTGCGAGTGGAAAAAGGTGAGCTATGGGTAATTAAGCGCGAGCGTCGTGCACTTTCTTTATAATCAGCTGGCGTCGATCTTCCACCGATCGCAATTAGATCGCTATTAAGGGGCACCGCGCCTCTTTCTCTAAACGGCCGTTCTGTCGTCGTCGTCTTTGGGCTTTTTATGCACACGACTAAAAAACCTGCGCGCACGCGCGTTGTGCAACCACGGATCCACGTAATGCGGATGCGATCGTTTGCATCGTGCACTTGCAACTGTACGCGGCGGTGGTGGTGGCTGCATGCGCGCTCTCTCGGCTCTCTGAAAAGTCGTTGTATAATGCGTGAGCGCGCTGTGTATACACGCCGCGAGAGTAGACGGCAAGCGCGGTGGTAATCTGTAAGCGCGGATCCGGACGCGCCGCACGGAGATTACGCGAGCTCGCGCAGCTGAGCTATTTTTTCCTTCCCGTCTGCTGCGCGTACTTTGTCCCGTTTCTTTTCTCTCCTCTTTCTTTATATGTATACGTTTCAACGGACGTGTAATGGCTCCACGATAGTGATGTGCACAGATAGTGGTTTTCTACACTCTTCACATCTCGCTCACTGCTATATATTGTCCTTGACAATGATTGCAACACAAGATTCGTATAATTAAAATAAAAATACCTTTGCTGATTGCAAATTATATTCTCGTCAGATTTTTAAATAAATTATTATTTAAAAATAGTGAGTGCCGTAATAAGAATGAGACATTAGCAAAAGTGCCTCGAAGCGTGGAAAAACTTTTGCATTCCGGCAGTGTAATCGCTGGGTTTTCCTTGCGATATAACGTAATTTTCGTGCGTCGAAAAAGAAAAACAAGGCGCGAGCAGAAATGCAAATGGAATGCTTTCACTCACGGGCGAAATTGGATTCCAAATGACCATCTAGGCAAGTGTGTGAATCGCCCGTGAACGAACGCACGTGCGGCGCGCGAGATGCATTTGGCCGCGAGGAGGTGTAGCTATATATCAGTTGCGTAAATCGGAACTTTAATTCTTCGCTCTCCGTGCCCGCAAGATCTCCCGTTAATTCATTGAGAACGCAATCCGCGATTGCGCAAACGCTAGCTGAGCTCCGCTTACTCAACAGCGCTATGGGTTGGGCGAATTCGGTTTTCGGTTCATTCACCGTTTTCGACCTTTTGATAGTTTTGTTCCCATTTCGACAGTTGAGATATAGTCACACTTCTTTCCTCTTTCAATTACTTTTTGTCCTCATTTTTTTCTATCTTTCATGTTTAAATATTTTCAAGATAATAAAAGTTTTTAAAAGAGATTTAAACATTTTTAATTAATTAATCCGAATCAATTAAATTTGTTTCGCTCATATGCACTGCAATAAATTAAATTTTACACTATTAACGAAAACAATTTGGTCTATTATACTAATTAATGGAAATCAGATAAAAGCAGCTTTCTCTTATGGCATTCCACGCAAGAAACGATCGAATTTTAGTTTCTCGAAAAGTTGACCTTCTATTCTACTTTCGATTTAGCAAATACTTCTAAATGTGTACAATAATGTGTATTTCAACCGATTGAATTTCTAGCTGATTAAACTTTCGAAATCTTTGCCTTCTTAAACACTATATTTGCAAACTATAACAGAATATAAAATTACATTCGCAGGTCTTATTAAAAAACTTTAGCTGTAGATACACGGTAAAAATGTATTCCCAACGTGTTCTTCTGGTGCTAAGAATTAGTAGGTGTTCCGTAATGAGTATAGCGCGTGTAAGAAGGTACAAAGCCGTATATTACGACTAATCTAAATGCATATGCGAAATATGCGTCGTCGTCGTTAAAAATAGCGAGAATCACGCATGCGAGAGGCGGTGAAGCGAAAACAAGTCGTCGTTGCGAGTGAAAAACCACGCGTGCATCGTCGTGGCGAATCGGGAAAAAAGCTCGTCTGTATGTATATATACATACATATACCTGTACCGGCATATACATATTGGAAAGAAAAACCGGGAAACGTCAGCTCGTGCGCGCCTATAGCCGATTGTCAGCGCGGCGAAATTTATGTGCCGCGTCGAAGGTTTTATCCAATGAATAGGCGCGACACGCAGGCAAATAGGCAATTACACACACGCGCACATGCGGCAGCGCGAAAGTCTCTATACAGTCGAGTCTGATCTGCGCGTACTTGAACTTGCGAGTCAATCTATTAATTCATCTATGCGCGTGCTTACACGCCGGGAGCACCACCACTGTCTTTTGCAATTGCCACAGATGTTTTCTGCTTGCAAGCGCCAACTTGTTCTTTTTAATTAATAGCTATAGCGTTGGAGCGCGCGTGTGTGTTTTACCTATACACATGGATTGAATTGTCAGTATACACGGTTTTCTCGAGACAAGCGTTTAAGGATAATTCGTGGCTAGTTTGCATTCATTGTAGAATAATCACGGTAAAAAGTAACGATCCTTCTTAATTTACAAGCACATTGTATCTTCCTCAGTTCTTAATTGCAGCTCTCATTAAATGTAATGGAAGCCTTACACTTAATGCTTTACTAAAGTAGTTTTTTAATCACATTTATCGTAGAGAGTGACAGTGTACATAGAGAGAAAAAGCTACCGTAATTACCATCTGCTATTAAAATATCATTGACAATAATTATATTAATCGCCGCCTGTTAAGTTACCGTGAACGTTTTCGCCTGTTAAGTTACCGTGACACAGTAAAAAAACATGTAAAGATTTCAGTATTTTGAAACAAGTGCTTCAAATATATGGGAAGAGCGCGTTTTATTCAGCGACACGATATTAATTCAATATACAATTCAGAATTACTAGTCGACGCTTTTTGTCTCCTGTCAGAATGACACTTCTTTTCGTTCAGCTCAAGGCGGTGTTTTGCGTAACACGTCACGGCCATTTGTCGGGAAGAGCTCAACGCTCGCCGCGAGGAAAGAGAGCGCATCCGAGCGTTTTTTTTCATTAGTCTTGTAAAAAAGCCGCTGGGAGTAGATTATCGAAAATTAATTGAGATTTCAGTTCTGATTTACGGACCTGCCGAATTATCTCACACTATCGCTAAAAAAGTGAATTTATTCAAATAATTGAGCATTATTTTATATATTGAGGATAAGCAAACGGATCTCTTGCGCAATATCAATCCTACTGAATCTACGCATGTATAATTTAAAAAAACATCTATAGCTTACTGCACAGGCGAAAAAATTTGCTATCGCAGACATCGGGCGGCATCTTTGTATCCTTTCTGGGAATTAATTAGGCATTCTCTCTTACAACTTCTTATGAAAAATTTCTCAATTTATCGACTATCCACGCAACATTGTATATATATTTATCAATCGAAATATTATTATTCTTATTTTCTTTGTATTACAAAAACGCGAGTGTAATAATCTATAAGATTCATGATGATAATCTACATCATCATCTTTATCGCAGTGTAGACGCCGAGAAGTAATATATCTGTTGATTATTTGCTCTTGAGCGGTCGTTCTCGGCGAGTAACTCTATTTTCTCAGCTGAGATTTCACACCACAATAGCGACAACGTCAAGACAACAATCGGTATACACGTAGATATTTGCTTTATTCTTTGAAACATCAAGTGAGTATAGGAAGTAATATGTCAAATAGAGTTGCTTACAATCAAAGGTAATTTATACTTGAAATGACTGCCTCAAAGTCGAGGAAAATTAAAATACAGCAGAGCGTGAAGTACTTTGAGGAGCACAGAGAAATTGTTTATGGTAATCATTGGGATTTTCACTTTCGTTCGGTCCATTATTGTATGCTTTATTCTCACGCTGTAAGGCAACAAAGCACTATAATATCAGAAAACACATCATTTATGAGAAAAGAGGCTGGTTTGACTTGAAGAAAGAATTGATATAATTATTGTGTAAAACACGTCGTAAACTGGTATAAGTGTGGACCGTGAACCCTGATATAAAGTGATAAATCTTTTGTATATTACACTTTCTGTGAAATTTGATATTCGTTAAAAGAGTAAAGGTGAAAAAAATATTGAATCTTGTTGAATTTTCATATGTAATTAGTGTTTAATATAAAGGCTATTTTTAAAGAATTGAAAAAGTGATTATATAGAACGATTAAATGAAAGTTGAAATTTATCAAATTTTTTTTATAAAATCCGGTTCTTTCGAAAGCAAAAAAATAAAGAATACATTTGCGCGGTTAGTTTTCAAGGACAAAGTACAATTCTCTTTAAATCAACCGTTCCTTTTTTACTTTCAAGCGAAACGGTTTTTTTACATCATTATAATCAAGCCAGTAATAAACCGAGACTTCAATGACACGGTAGGAATCGTACAAACTGACACTTTTTTAACAGCCTTTTATCTTTATCTCGAAGCGCAAATACGAAACGGCGGCCACGTGGTGCTCCGACAATAAAAAAAATATATTATCGAGTAAGCACACGACGAAGGCGCGTTACCCTTAGATACAGTTACATACGCGTGCAAATCTCGCCACAACCGCCACTTTACGACGTTCGGAAAAATCAGGCTGCGCTCGTGCTGCAGCGGCTATCCCCCGAGATCGCCACTGCAGTGCGCGCGCGCATACATATACATAACGCATGGGTATAACTCTCTGAAATAATTATCAGGTGGGCTGCGGAGGCGTTACAACACCTGCGAGTAGCTGGCCAGGCCGCCGTCTTGTTATTGCTGAGCACGAGGTGCGCGCGTCTATCGCGCTCGTGGCTCGAATTAACCTAAATTATGGGCCGATAAGAGCAGCGCCCGCGGCGCAGACGCAGCGCGACGCCAGTCATCGGGTAAACAAAGCGCCGATCGCTGCTCTCCGAGGAATCTCCAGCGCGCTATCGGCAACGAGAGAAAATCAGGTGATCCGAGAGAGAGCCCAGTAGTCGGAGACCGCGCGTAGAATGCGCCGCAGCGCGGTCTAGTTTTTTCCGCGGCCCGTGCAATTACGCGCGACGCAATTAACGGTTCTTTCCCCAGGAGCGATGATCTCGTTCCCAAGAGTGACGGACGAGCGCGCGGCCGAGTGAAAAGGGAGGAAAAAGCCCGGCCCAACATGAACGTCGTGCGACAGAACTGGATGTCCTTGAGGTCGCCGCGGAGCTCCGTCGTCGTGTCGGGCAACTCCACCTGGTACGACGCGCCGGCGCCGGTGATCGTGCACGGCCGGGACTTCGACGAGGCCGAGGCGGCCGACGGCCAGGAGGCGCTCTACCAGAACGGCCGCGAGGCCCGGCTGCACGAGCTCGGCAAGGCCCCGCTGCGCAGGCAGGAGCGCGTCGCCGAGGAGCCGCCCGCCCGCAAGCGGCACAGCTCCAGCATCGAGCTCACGGCTGCCACGAGCGTGCAGACCGACGCCGAGGGCGTGCCCACCATCACCTTCAGCTTCTTCCGCAAGGACGCGGACGAGGTCGACGGGCCGGGCCAGCTCTACGACTTCCCCCGGGGCTCCCGGTCCGAGGCCAGCCTCGCCGCGCCGGAGCCCGCGGCCGCGCCCGGGGCACCGACGGCGCGCGACCACCTCTACGACGAGCTGAGCGTCGGCGCCCGCAGCGAGCCCGCCCAGTCGGACGGGGGCTTCGGCAGCCGGCGCGGCCGCTCGCGACGCGGGCGGCGCAGCCTGGGCAAGCTCGCGGACCGGGTGCGGCCCGCGCACGCGGGCTCGCACGCGGACTCGGAGGCGCCGGAGGCCGGCCGGCCGCGGCGGGGCCTGGGCG
>JAWWEQ010024286.1:0-27036 GCA_035583055.1 Torymus tubicola | reverse complement strand
GCATACAGGGCAACTCCACCCCCATATATGTTGCGGTCCTGCCTAGTTACCGAGTAGCCATCTATCTGAATCAGACTATCATCAAAGTCGGGGCCTAGCCGGGATTCAACTATTCCAAAGAAGTGGTAAATGTGATTTTCAGAGAGATAGAGACGAAGATTGTTCAGTCGAGGTCTAAGCGAGTTAATTTTGTTAAACCCCGCCCTGAGAAGATCCCTGCCCCGCATGCGTTCGTCAACAGTCGAGCCCAGTCATGAGGCACGCTCCGATCTGACTACCTGGTCTGCCCCATGCACTGGAACATTTCCTTCGTTACCAGTAGGCAACACACTTATTTTATCACCTTGAGGCAAATGTTTATTAGGGGCAGACTGGTTCGCCGTTTGAATGACATGCAGGTCGGATAACGTGGCAAACACATGGACACGCTCGCTGCGCTAACGCCTGGCCAGAAAACGGCCACCTATAGTGCCAAACATATTTAATGCCCAGCCCCTGGGCGATGGTACGTAAACTTGTAAAGGCTTCAAATAGTTTGACTTAGTTTCATATCACAATTTCGATAATTATACTCTACATTAATACCAAGGAATTCTTTAATTTCTCCTAGACCTTTCATCTTAAATTTTTCTGACAAGATTCTTTTTAAATTCTTAATTTTCTTTTTACTCTTACTACAAATTAACAAGTCATCGACATATATTACTAAGTAAATTTGATCTATACCCTCACCTTGAGTATATAAACAATAATCTACATTACCCCTTTTAAATGTTATCTTTGTTAGATATTCATCCAGACATTTATACCATACTCTTGGACTTTCTCGCAGTTCGTACAGTGCTTTACGTAATTTACAAACTTTGTTTGTTCCATCCCTGTAACCTTTCGATTGACCGACATATACCTCCGAGCTTACTTCTCCATTTAAAAATGCTGTAACTACATCCATTTATTTTATAATTAGGCCATTTTCGCAGCAAAAAGAAAACAAAAGTTTTAAGGTTTGCATGTTAGCTACTGGAGCGTATATGTCGTCAATTACATTTGTCTACTGAAATGCTCTTACAACAGCCGACTCAACTCGCTCTCTCGATAACTGACCACCGACCGAACGGCGGCTCATTTGTATTTCTCTATTTTATTACAATATTTATTACAATAATATTAGTCTCTTGAAAGTATCTGTACATATTATTTACCTACCAATCACTACCACGTTTATTCCAACAACTATAAACCCATTTTACATTTAGTACCTTTTCATTTGGTATTTTTTCAACTAATCCATGTTTTATTTTCATTTAAACATTCTATTTCTTTATCCATAGCTGTTATCCAGTCCTCACTATTACTAATACTCAAATATATATGGAGTATCTACCCTGCAGTAATTTACATAAATATTATTCGAAATATTCTCTGGATATCTTACTGGGCTTTTTCTTTCTACGTGGAACTTTCAGAATATCTAATTTTTTCTTATTTCCTACTTTTAGTTTCGGTTCATCATCCTCATCCGCGCTTTGAAAAACACTGTCATCGCTTTATTTTGTTCTCCTCTACTTAACTCGAAAGCCGAAGTAGACGGAGATGAATATTTTGACTCTACTTCATCAAGTCTTGTACATTTTACGTTTTCCTCTACTATATCAACATATCTAGCAACTATCATTTTATTATTTAATAGAAGTCTGTATCCTACTTCACTATATCCTAATAGAATTCCCATATCGGCCTTTTTATCCCACTTAGAATTTCTTTTTTATTCCGGTTTTCTTACAAAAACTCTACTACCGAAAAGACGTAAATGTTCTACGTTTGTTTTTCTATTAAAGAGAATCTCATAAGACGTTTTTCTTTCTGTTGTATTCGCTAACCTACGGTTTTACAAGTATGCTGCTGCACATACTATTTCAGACCAACATCTTTTGTGTACTGTTGTACCTCTGTTAGTAAAGAACGCGCAATATTCATTATTGTTCTATTAAACCGTTCTGCGGTTCTGTTTAACTCATTTACATATACTGGGCAATAACTCAAAATAATACCTCTTTCTCTTATGAATTTATAAAATCGATTATTCAAGTTTTCTTTACACATTTCAATATTTTTACATGTTTTCCCGTTAATTATTATTTTCATTTATATATTTAACGATACAGACAAAAACCTCATCTTTAGTCTTTATACAATATACTCAGCTATTTTGCTACAGTCATCTATAACAGAAACGAAATAATTTTCCCCGTTAAACCCACTTCCCAGGGTGCTCTACACTGGAGCTCGTCATCTCTGTGAAACTCTGCTTTATCATCGTAAGAAGCAGCTCTTCCAAATCCTCGGATTTGGTATATTCCATGCTGGCCGCAGCAGCCACTTTGCCCTCATTGGTATCTCGGTTGGCCTTCTTCTGCGAATCAACATTGAGAGATAGCCTATATGCCATTTGTGGTAGGAGGGCTGCAGCTGGCGGTGGCGGAGGACGGAACGTCTTGGTATTCTCCAACGTCTGCTCTGCATCTACCACCAGCTCTAGTACCTCCTCCACCGTACGGAAATCGGTCCGGCGTACCATTGCATATTGTCGAGTCTTCCTACTCCGATGAAGCTGATCCAGCTGCTGTTCAGGGCTGGGAGATGGCGACAACTTCCTCGTTATCGAGATGAGGCACGTGATGTAGTCTCTCACGGGCTCATCCGCTCCCTGTGTGCGATTGTTGGCCTCCGCCACTAGCCGCTGTTGGTACCTTTTCGCCGTTCCGTACTAATGTCTCGAAGAGCAGACTTCTCTAGGCACCAGGAACTCTGTTCCATCGCTCGCCAAGAGGCGTAGCATGTTTACCGGCTGCGTTCTGTTTTTGCCATCCTCCACCCTTCTTGCAGTGTTGAATGTCTTATTCTGTGTGGTTCTTTCTTCTTCGCGTCTTTCTCGGCATTGCACGATGCCGTCATTTTCTTCGGCCTGTATCGTCCTGTTAGCCGCGATTTTTGGTGTTTATGGATGTTGGTGCTGCTGTTCGCCCTCTGCCGTCGTTTTCCTCAGTATTTCCTGGATACTGTTGCTCGCCAGGATCGTTTCGATCGGGTGCACGTGCCACGCCATCGTTTGTACGAAGGATTCGTCGTCTTCCGTGACTACGAAATTCTCTGGTCTTCTCTGAGTGCTATTCTCTGCACGATCACCTGGTCGGAGCTCTCTGCCTCCAGGAAATTTTGAGGCATATACATACCCAAGATCCACTTACTCAACCTGTCCTTCTGGCTCAATAGGGTGCCCTGTCGCTTTATCTTCATGTGCGACAGGCACTTGTCTATCTCATTACAAGAGAATGACAACACCCAATCCTGTACTGCCTCTTCAATGGCCGACAACATTTTAATACTGTTAGAGAGTGTGCAAGGAAATATAGTATCAATCTCCCGATAACTTTATGTGCTTTTTGCACTGTTAGTGGTATCCTTCACCAAGTATCTACTGGATTACCACTGACTACTAACAAAAAAGTTCTCCAACTGGTAGTTTGGACCGCTAGACCTAATTTCTCTAATTTTCCTCTTTCTTGGAGGTTGTCTTCCTCTTCTTGTATTGCGCAAATGTTTTCTGACAATGTGCAAATGATTTCAGCTATGGGCAAACTGTTTCGCGAGGTTTAGGGCCTTATTTATCTTTTCTACGTGAACGATGTTCGCGTCCCGAAAATAAGAGAGAGAGAGAAAAGAAGAGCAATCGAATCCACGATAGTGATTTTTCACTTTTAATTTTTTACTTCTGCGCATGCACGTGGCCAAAATTATTGTGCGCGCAAGAAGGCTGACCCCTCGCGTAAACGTTTGTTCCACTTTACTTTAATATCCTCGAAATTTCTTTAAAGCAAAAAGGACACAAATTTCTTGGACGCACTCTATAAATTTTCACTATCGACGCAACGTGAGTCTCTACCTACTCTTATCGTAAACTCGATAATTATCTCGAAATACCACGGACCGGTGCTTTAAATGCTTTAAAAAAACTATTAGTTGCGTGCCAGTTTTAAGAGGGTAGGATTCTTGATACATAATATATTTGTGCTACACACTTGCAAGGGTTCTACGTGAAAGAAAACCTGCTGTCCGGCACTTGGCACTGTGGCACAAGAGAAGAACACCTGCTTCAAGCTTTCATTGTAGAAAGCTTAGGCTTCTTCCTACTAGAGTGCTTCTCGCTCTGCGGCACTGTTGCCAACTCCGGCGCGAGAACTTCCGTATGTTTAGAAACAGCGGCTATCCTTCTCCCTTACCCTCCCGTTGCCGTTGCTTCTCCAGGAGACGATGCTCTCGGCTAACTGCATCTGAAAGGGGCACTGTAAATGAAATCGCATGACTCGAGATGTAAGTTAAAAATAGAATTGACTTTATTCACAGTTCTAGAGAAAACGCGTGGGCCGAAACTTTTACGGAAGCCGGCGCTCACCACCGGCTCTCTCGCTTCGCAAAACTAAATGCACGAATAACGCGGCTCGCAATGTCGAATTTACTCACCGCGAGGTATATGCGCGCAACAATAACTAATATAATAGTAAGCTAGACGGTATTTACTCGTAGCTGGCCAGGCATCGCAAACGCAACGCAAGACGTATCCACGGGGATGGAGTATCCTTGCTGTCCTCGCTCGATGTTGGAGTTGCCGCGTCTCTCTATCTCTCTCGTCGTTGGTGGCGGCCCTGCGTCGGTCACTATTGCAGCGGTGGAGGCGCGGCGTACGCACTATCACCTTTCGTATGCGCGGCGGTGACGGAGCTCCCTTCCCGCATGCCACTCTACTCGAACAACATGACTTTCGTCTTCTTCTCAGTTCGTCTTGCTCGCGTTCCGTGCAGCGCGCTATCGGTCTCGATCCGTACGTGCGCGCGAGATTCGAATCTCGCTGTATAAGTAATTATTCGCACCTTATATCAGCGCCCGTCACAACACCTTCAATATCTAACCTAAAAAAAATAAAGAATTAAAATTCATTTTTTCTTCATTTATTTTATATCTACAGGACTAACTTCATTGGAAAATTATATTTTTTAATGTTTTCTATGTACTAGAATTTTTCAAATTGATCGGGATGGTGATCTGTACTCAAAAATGAAAAAAACCCTATTTTTGGCCATTTTGGGCCTTTTTAGCGCCTTAAATAATTGATAGGGTCTTTACTGACTCTTAAATAAACAGATATATTACTTTTGGACATACGTTGTAAATATTAAATACATTCCAATACGATGGATGTGTTTTTGAGTACGAAATCAGTCAGAACCCAACGAGAACACCCTAATTTTTGTATAAAAGTGCGTATTATTTGTGATATTCTTGATTATTTAATAAGTTTAAAAATTTTTTAATTAATATTTTATGCATGTAATAATCCCGACAACAACAATGTCGATGCTAGGTTCTCTCCCTAGGCTTGCTAATCAAGCTCTCGATACAGCTCTAATTCTGCATCGAGGCGCCATTTTGAGCCTTGATAACAAAGCATTGCAAAATGGGTGCATAATTTTCAAAGATAAATTGGTTCATGAATTTGGGGATAGATAATTGGTTGATTATACGATTTGAAATTTTTGAGTTTTGAAATCTGTTGCTTTCTTAGATAGAGTTGTTGAGTATCGAATTTTTTATTGAGAGCTTTTACATATGTTTCACAAGCCCAAGTTTGATATGAAGTGGAGGAAGCAGATACTTTGATGGATCAATCAATGGTGGGCGTATAATGTTCTTCGACCCTGGTTCAAAATCTGCCTTAATTAACCATATTTTTGAACATAGTGACTCTGCCTGTATCTGCTATTCCACAAACATAAAAAGCAGGGATTTTTCGTAAAACCGGATGGTTGTCCTAATATCGTGGTTGTCTATGTCTATGTCTATGTGTCGAGGCGGGCGAGCGGCTCTTTTCAGAGACGTGCTCCCCAGCACTCAGGCTTACGCCGATTGGGCTGTACCTCTTGGCTTTAACTTTTCCTAATTTCCGCTGTGCTGTAGCCTTCTGTCGCTCTGTAACTTGGCAGATGGACTGAAGACTCTGTTCCCTTAAAGTTTCAGGTTAAAGGAAGCATTCCCCCCACATCCCTCGCCTAGTGCCCACAAAGGCCGGGCACCGGCAGAGGAGGTGGAAGGTTGACTCCTGTGGGAAGTGGCACGTAGAAGTCAGTCCCACGGCTGCTATAGCTGGAGGTATTGCGCAGGCGCTGGGTAAGGTGAGAAAGAAGAAGGCAGATTCTCCTTGATACTCAGTACACGTTTATTTCCTCTGCCGGTACAAGCGATGTGCGTCAGAGAGACGGTTGGAACGGACTGGATGAGAACGCTCGCTCACTTCAACTCGCTCGCTATCCCCACTCCTTGGATCATAGACTATGTTTGTGGCTGGTCCCTACACTCCTCCGGCCCTCCACACCACCACGGGGTTTCCCCCGTTTAAAATTTCGCGTTTGAAGAGGTAGTATCTGACCCACCAGTGACCCGTGAGCCAGCCCACTACCCTTCTTAGTCTAGGCTTATTTAGCCTGCTTATGTCTTGAAGCCATTCTTTTGGCTTGCCTTAAACCTGGTGACTCCCGCCATTTCTTGAGTATTTCCTCCCTCATTGAGAGTGAGGTTCTTTTACTTAATTTCACTCGGCGAAACGCCTACCGAGCAATGAGTTGCTCTGACCCGGCGAGCGCCTCTTCCTGCCAGGCGATCCGCCTTGTCGTTGCCCCGGATCCCCACATGACCCGGCACCCAAATCACGGTGACCGCGTTGTTGCGGGCCAGGGCCGTAAGGATCTCTATGCAATGTAATACTTCCTTGGAGTAAATGCTGGTGCAACTGAGGGCCATCAGTGCCGCTCTGCTATCTGTGCAGATGCTGATGGGGCAACCCCAGTTGTCCCTAGTTAGTTGCACTGCAGCACACTCCGCTATAGCTCTTACTTCTGCCTGGAACACCGATACGTGAGAGTCAAAAGTGTATACCAGCTCCGTAGAGCTACCTTGCTCCCACGCACCCGCTCCCACGCCATTCTCATTTTTGAAGCCATCTGTGAACCACACTACGCCCGATTGGCTGCAGGGATGGGTACCGTTGGCCCACTCTTCTCTGAGTGGAGATGTGAACTTTGTAGGGTTTCCGGAATATAATCCTTCGCCCTATTTTGTCACACCCCGATGCTTCGATATCAGTGGGTAGGACCTGACCTAGTTCTTGGTCAAGTCCACCCCCTGTCCCAATGACATCTCTAATGCGCCAACATGTCGTGCTAGGTTCGCCTTTGATGAAAGCTTGCAGTGGTGGTATTCCTAGTATTAGTTCAAGGGAGGCAAGGGGCGTAGTGCTCGGAGAGTCCGTTATGCCCCCTATAGCCAGTCTTTGTACTTTGTCTAGGGAGCTCTGGTGCCTTTTTAGTGAGCATTTCTGCCACCATACCAGCGCTCCGTACGTTAATCTGGGCCTGATGATAGCTTCATACATCCACCTTACGTTGTCCTGTGACAGACCCCAGGTGTTGCCAAAAGCCCTCCTGCAAGCCCAGAAGGTATTGGTCACTCCCAGATACTTAGCTTCATTAACCAGTCTCAGAGGTTTGCCGTCCAGATGCACTCCCTCGATAGGTTTGGCCTTGTATCTGGTAGTGAACAATATCAAGTTAACTTTATTCGGATTCACTGACAGCCTGACGGACTCACACCAAGCTTGCACTATGCCTAATGCATGCTGCATTAGTCCTGCAAGTACGTGCTCGTCTTCGGCTTTCACTAGTATGAGGATGTCGTCCGCATAGGCTTGGGCAAAAAAAGCCTGCCTCGTTCAGTAGCCTGATGAGTTCATCAATCACCAAGCACCATATCGTAGGAGACAGTACTCTTTCTTTGCTGACAGCTCTTTCCTACTTTTCTTTCTTCTGAGTACGAGCCCCAGTGAGCCTTTACTCTTCTGCAGCTAAGCATGCGCCAAAGCCATCTGCTAACCGTGTTGGGTACGAGATGGTCCTCGGCGCCCTTCACCATGTTCTCTTTCGTGGTGTGGTTAAAGGCACCGCCTCATCCAGAGCGGTATCCACCGATTTACCTGTCTAATATGCGTGCTGTGTATCGTGCAGGGGATGAGCTGCTAGCGGTTCTTCTCTAATGTATCTATCCACCAGTCTCTCCATTGTCTTGAGGACAAAGGATGTAAGACTGATAGGTCTGTAGTCTTTCGGCTTTGAGTGCTGTGCGATGCTGGGTTTAGGCATGAATACTACTTCGTCGCGCTAGCTCCCAATCTGCACCGCTGGCCCTTAGTTCATGCTGTTCCAACGCGACTGTGTCGTGCTGGGGAAAGTGCGTGTCCAAGAGGCAGTCTAGCGCCGACCTCTCATCTTCCGCCCATTCCCCCGTGCGAAGTCTTAGTAGATTTGGCCCTTGCGTCTTTGGTTGTCTCAGTAGTTTGAGCAATCTTGCTGTATCGGAGTCACTGCTCATACTCTCACAAAAATTCTTCCAGCTGTTACTTCTGGCTCTTTCGATTTCCTTTTTGTACTTTCTTTGAGCTTCTCTAAAAGCTTCTCTATCAGCTGAATTGCTCGTTTTCTTAGACCTATTATAAAGTCTTCTGGTCTTTTTCTTCAATGACTCCAGTGTGGGATTCCACCAAGGTGCTCCCTTTTGCACTGGCTTCGTACATAACCTGCAGTTGTTTTCGAAAGCAGTAACGATGATGTTCTTTAGAACCTCACCGCAGTGATCGAGTTCCATCTGATTGCTGTATCTACCCGGGAAAAACTTGAGCTTTGCCCCCAGTTCTTCAACATAGGTGGCCCAGTCTGTCTTCCTCGGGTTTCTGTAGAGTCTAGATTCTGAGCTGCGACCTTTGATTTCTAAAACTATGTGATTGTGATCCGACATAGAGATCTCGTCCGAGACCCTCCAGCCCGTAATCGCATTCCCAATGTTTTTCGAAGCCAAGGTCATGTCAAGGACCTCCTCTCTATTGCTGCTTTGGAAAGTAGGCTTACAGCCTCTATTCAGGAAGTCAAAGTTGGTGGAGGAGAGGAACTGCAGGAGCTTCTCCTCCCTGTTGTTCGTGTCCGTGCTGCCCCACGCCACATGGTGTGCGTTACCATCGCACCCCCACAACAGATCCCACCCCTTATCCTCACAGAATTTCATTAGTTCTATGACCTCCGCCGGAGGGCAGAGGTTCGATTCATAGGGGAAGTAGGCTGATGCGACAACCACTTTCCGCGTGCTGCCTTTCTCATCTTTGTACCAAAACTTAGCCGTCGCTAGGTCGCGTAAGCAGTACTTGGGTATGGCTTCCACTCTTAGGCTCTTAACCAAAAGGCAGACCCTAGAGTCGTCCATCCTACCGCATATCAGCTGGCCGCAACCTTTCAGGCCAGTAATCTTTGTTTTATATAGCCAAAGCTCTTGGACGAGCGATATGCATATGTGCAGCCTTGCCATGCGTCTGGCTAGTACCGACGAGGCGCTTTTGCAGTGATGCAAGTTTATTTGCGTGAAGATTACCTTAGGAGCTGCCATCTTGTCACAGATGCGTTAGGTTATCTCCCTTGGGGGTCGTGGGCCTTTCTTTGTTATCGGAAGGCCCGCCGTCCCTGTCCTACCTTTCTTCTTTGTCATAGGCCGTCCTTTGCTTCTTCTTTGTCCTTCAACCACTTCGCGTCCACCTGCGTTCTGCAGTGGAACACACGTGATCCCCTCCAGAACCAGTTGTTCAAGAAGGACGGGAAGTAGCTGTCTTCCGGTGCCTCGTCCATGGCTTTTTCCAGGGACGCTAGCACCAGCTTGCCTTGCTCTTCGCTGAGGCGGTCCTCCGGGTAGGATTGCGAAAGAATCGCTATTCTAAGGGGAGTGGCGACCGATTCACTACAAGTCGAACGCCCCGTCTCAGTTGATCTTTTCTTGATCTCTGTTGGGGTGGAGCTGTCCGAGTCGCGGTTCCTTTTGGCAGGGGTCAGCTTGACACCGTCCCTCGACCCACCAGATCCGCTGATCCCGATCAGCCCCTTTCCAGAGAGGCTTTTTCGCTAGAGGCAGATCCACTGAGAGCCACGTCCTGCTGTGTATTCACTAAGAAGGAGCTAGGGAGCTCAACATTTGTAGGCGCTTTTGAAACTACTTCCTCTATATTTAGCATTCTCATGTGGTTTTTGAAGCGGATGTAATTGTGTTAGTGGTCGGGTAGTACTTTGACTCTCAGATTACCCCTATCCGAAGACGAAGGCGCAGTTCCCCCCCCCCCCCCAACCGGTAGCCTCGATAGAGCCCCTCTCCCTGGGTAGCATGGCCTTATCCGGTTACCAACCGTCACTGCTACCCAGAAAAAGATTATACACCAGCTGGTGGGGCAGCCAGGAATTGGGCGGTTACTCCTTCCCGGGTCCCTGTACTATCTCGCGGCCTAGGAGCGCCGAACAACCCAGTTTTTAAATTGTACCCTCCAGTAAGAGGAGAGATGTCCCTTGCCAGACGACCCAGATCGGGGAATAGAGAGCCTTCACAATCTATCCCGCATTGTATGTGTGTGGTGTGTAGGTGTGTATCTAGTGTCTATTGCGTGTGGGTATGGCGTGTTTCCTGACTGGCACTACCGCATTCTCCGCGTCAGGGGATTGCTCTTAGTTACTACCCGAGCCGTACAGACTTTTGTCGTTCCCCCTCCTCTGAGCGAGGGTTGGGGTCCGAGACGTGCCCGGCCCGGGAGTCCAGCACCGGACGTTCCTTACGGAGAACGGCGCTTTCCTCCTACCATGCTTCACTTTCATATTCAGAACCAAGGGAGAGCCCTTTTTACGGAGAACCCACACTCATACTGAGAGCCCTTTTTAGGGGGGTCCCATTCACGCTGCATACAAACCCATCCGAGGGAGAGCCCTTTTTACGGGGAACCCTTTCACCCGCTTGTGGAGAGCCCTTTTTACGGGGATCCGTCAGTCATACTTCATTCACGCCAGGACAGGCACGCATCGTTCGCACTCTTGCTGTAAGCCCCCCCCCCCCCCCCACACGCCCAGGTCAGATATCTAACCGGACACACGGCAAGGGGGTATCGTGGTTGCAATTTTAAGATCGCCAAAAACTTTCCATTGATGTTCAGAGTACTTTATTTTTTGCAATACTACCTCTAAACTTTCATAAATTTCCTTCAGTTTAGTCGAGTGAGCTATAGGAATAGATGCAAACTTATTTCCGTTGTGAAGTAAAACAGCTTTGAGACTTCGTTTTGATAAATACTAAAGAGTTTTCTGTATCGTTTGTGAAATATTTTCGAAATCCTTTTTCTCTATCTCGGTAGAAAGAAGCTGTTGTTCTTTGTGCCAACATGGTTTTCTTTTTGAGTACCGAGGTTAGATATTCGGCTCCATCTTTAGGCAGTCATAGATATCGAATAAGATCACTCAACTCCTTTTGATTGAAGGTTTGAGGAGCTTTTATTTTTCCATCTGGCAAGTATTCATCTTCAGAGCTTCCTACACTCTCTCAAGTTTTTTCCTCATACAATTCCTCAACGTTCATTTCCTGTGCTACCCCTGAATTGTCTACATCCATGCATTCGGATGATCCATTTTCATCCTCGACTACTATTTTTTCAGGCTTTTACACTGAAGAAACATACACAATTCTAGACTTAGTGGTCATTTTAAAACCATTAGTGTTAGTTATACAGAAGTAGCAGTCTTTTTGGCTTGTTAGAGCAGACCATTTCATTGGTTTTGTAAATTTTAAGCGATTTTTCACGGTTTTCCACCATTTTTTCAAAGATTAAAGGACGTAGGAGTAAAACCAACCCTAGATTCGGATTTAGCGCGTCAAAATACACAAAACTCATATATAATAACACTTATAAAACAATATTTTGCTTTAACCTATGCTTTTTAATGCAAATTTTCATGATTTTCCGTAATTTTTTTCGTGTTTTCACAGTTTTTCACCAATTTTTGATACTTAGAAGGGTGAACGGGCAATATAAACCCCTGATTCGGTTTTAGCGCGTCAAAATACACAAAAGCCATGTATAGTACAATCATAAAAAAAATTTATTGCTCATAACCTATATTTTTAGGTGTGAATTTTTACGATTTCCCGTGATTTCGCGATTTTTGAAAAATTTTGGGAGTATCTGGACAGAACCAACCTCGGATTCGGATTCAGTGCGTCATAATACATAAGAATACATAGGTCTGGTTTCCAGAACAGACCACTTTTTTTTGTGCCGGTGCTATTTTTGCCGAACTAAATTGATTATTATTATAGTGTAGATCATTGTAGTAAACTCAAAATACGATTACGAGCTTATTATTCCAAGCTGGAGCGCGCGGTTCCTCGTCGCTATCACTTCAATCTTGTTACTTTTAAGCCTTCTATTTATCTAATTAAAAATGTAGGTTTGGGTTGGGTTGGGTTCGGTTTTATAGATCCAGATCTATACTTTCGAATGGTGATATGCATTTTGAAAAAAAGAACGTGATATACTTTGAAAAAAATGACTTTGAACTTTCAACTCGAGTTTTCGATCAGAAGAAAGAGTTTCGGAGTAAAAACAAAAGTTTTAGGGTTCAACGGGCCACCTAATGGTCCAACAACTTTGACCTTGAACGCGGTTTTCAAGGTTATTTCAAGGTCAAAGTTGTTTTTTTAATGGGAACTGCTATTTTTGACCCCAAAAATGGAAAGAGCAGAAAATCTGTGAGAAATGTGTGTCAAAATCGTTGGTACCATTAGGTGGCCCCCTTTGAACCCTAAAACTTTTGTTTTTCTTAGTTTTTGCTCCGAGTACATCTTCTGCCAATTTCTGGGGGGTGGGCGATTAAAATGGGACACCTTGTATGTAATAAATAACTAGTGGTTATACGGATCGGCGCGGGTCACCCTCTTTTTGCCTGAGTGGAGCGGCGGTCCACACTTGGCGAGAGTTCAGGTTCGCCTTCTGACTATAACGTGTTCGCTGCAGCGGGTGTCCAGGCGAAGACTCCGTTTCGGAGACTCTGGAGCGATGATAGGTCCGTCGCTGAGGCGGAGCGGCGAGAGACTGTGCTCCGAAAAAAATTTTTGGGGGGAGGGGCGAACTTTCTGTTCGCTGATTACCCGCCGTAAAAAAAACAGCAGCAAATCAGCAGGTGAGGCTGGCTCTCTTTCTACCGCAACTACGCGGGGTGCGTCCGGCCGACAACTCGCGATGCCGAGTTTCCGCGAAGCTCGCCGGGCGCACCAAGGCTGGCTTTCCCGAGAAAAAATTGGGTGCGGACTCCTCAAGTTTGAAAAAAAAAATAAATGATTTTGTGCGTCGCTTACGGACGTCAATTTATTATATAGTATATAATGATATTTTTTGTATCTTGTAGGTTTTATACGCTTTTTAGAAGGCTACTACATAATTCTTGTGACTAAAAGAAGAAGGATTGCTGTTATTGGACATCATACCATTTATAAAATAGAAGATACATCGATGATATACATTCCTAATGACTCTATCCGTCTATTTCACCCAGATGAACAAAGATATTTGAAAATGTTTCAAAGTATAGACTTGAGTAGCAACTTTTATTTTAGTTATTCTTATGATATAACTCATACAATGCAGTACAATATGTCTCCTCCAAAACATATAAGAACTGAAAAACTAGTAAATGATATCAATATCTCGTCGAATAATCAGAATATTGATGAAGCAGCTAATTTTCCCAGTATCCGGACCTTTCGCAAAGAGTGGCAAAATAATAGGTACGTAATCTTGTTAAACATATACTAACGATAAGATATAAATTATAGAAGTTGAATGTTTGGCGTAATATCTGAGTCTTAACCATGATGGCGTTCGTCCCAAGAACCAATTTACAACCGATTTTAAACTTAAAGAAAGAAAGTTATATTTTGAAATGTTAGCTTGTTAATTGAACAGGGGAAATTTTAATAATTTAATGTTTATATATATTTTATACATACATATATAATCTAAACGTATACAAAAATTTTAATGTGATCCGCAAAGTCAAGTGGCGCGCTCAGCTGGTTAAAAAGTGTGAGACGCCGCTTTAAGGCGCCACGAAATATTGCCATGCTTCATTGTGAGTGTGCTTGAGGTTAGTTTTTGTTGTTTATTCCCAAAAAGGACATTCTGTTAGAAAATTATGCATATTTTTAAATCTCGCGCATTTCCGCGCTCGGCGAGCTCGCTCACGACTCTGCCGTGGAGCGGCAGCACCACGATGGAACGGCAAAATCCTGCACTGATTAACTGAGTAATTAAAGAACTAGCGCTTTTTCTCTATGCTTCGATATCTTAATGAGAGAGACTTGATTTGACGTAGCTGCGAATGACAGTTTACGAGGCAAGAAGAAAGAAGCTTGTTTGAACGCGCTCAATCTGTTTTTTGGCTATTTCACAAGGCACATCGTACGCAACAGCAATTATCAATCCGACGTTTTTCTCAACTGGAATTTCACTGGCTCTCACTCATCCTCTGGTATACTCATCACTAGTGCAACTCAACATTGATCATCGTGATCATCATCATCATCATCACAAGGTCACTTTCATCATTATCACGGATACATCTCAGCACGCGTGCTTCAACGTTGAACATGACACATGCTGTGACCAGGCGGCAATTCTCAACCGCAATTAAATCAATATCATGTAATCGTACATACTCAACAACATTACAACTAAATCAATAATATTTAATTGTGAATCTTTACATCAGCAGCATCAGTTTCACTCATCAACGTGACTACGCACATTTTAAGGCAAAACTCGCGAAGTTACTCAGAGGTAATTTATTGTACGCGGCGCACTCCTGATGTTCTACCGGGCAGAATTGGAGTTATAGGGTGAAAAATAATTGGACAACGCTTACTCTTGAAAATGTAGAAATTGTATTGAAGAACCTTAAATCTATTAATTGAACGTGTATTTACAATAAAATGTTGAGTGTGTAGAAGTTGTGTGAGCGCATTTACACATGAAACCTATACGACCTTCTGAAGCTACTCTAGACAAGTGCCGCAAGTAGAGTGGAAAGAGAGCGAGCGTGGCGAGTGCTCTCATTTTATTCGCCCTCTCGTCAAGAATCCTCGGAGTTAATTCCAAGAAGTCTTCCGTGTTGTCACGTGGAGGTGGACGCCTTGGCGCGAATGTTTTAATTGTTCGGCCGCAACATACCGCCCACCTGGTTGCAATAGTGCAATGACATTAAACCGTCTGATTCGCTTGAAGTGTGTAGAAAGATAAGAGGTGTACATGTTGTTCTTTGTCTAACTGTTGCTGCTGAATCTTATGACGCCGCTCTCCATGAAGGGTCATGTCAGTTGTTAAGCTTTGGCGAGAGTGAGGGAGGCTTGCTGAATGTCACATCTAATGTAGTGTCCACGGGCAACCGCACGACCTTGACGATTGATGGTTGTAGTGTCATGGTGGCGGTCCGTAGAGTCACCACTCTCGTTAATCCGTCTTGACCTGGATAGCATCTCTTGACCCGTACAAGAGGCCATTTGGTTGGCGTAAGCAAGTCCTCTGCGAGTAGTACGAGATCTCCCTCTCGTTTCGTGTAGCTGGGTTCTAGCCACTTGGAACGCTGCTGCATGTGGTAAACGATTTCTTACTGACATCTCCTCCAGAATTGGTTACGCCGTGATGATCTCACTCACACGATTTTCGACAAAAATCTTCCATTTGCTGGGGTAACTGGCTAGCAAGGACAAGAATAACTGCGAGTCATACCAGCAATAGGTCCTTTTGGGTGGATAAATTAAGGACGTTCTTACGTTGTCGCGCGTAGTCGGCTCCAAGCGGCAACTGCTTCGGCATCCCAGGTAGTGTTGAAGTTCTTGATCAGGGGATCTGCGACAAAGAATACGCAGCCAGTCGAAGTCGTCTTCTTGCATCCTGAACTGTCAAAACATTTTAACTATATGTGCAGAGAAGATGACTGCGACAATCACCAGCGAGTGAAAAACGCTGAGATCTCGGCCTGCAGTTTTGGGCCGATGTAGAGACAGTCATTCAACGAAAGGCCGCTTCTGGTGCTTTGCGATGCATTGAAGATGAGGCGGATCCTGCCTAAGCAATCATGCTTTAACACTGCATGATGCGGCATATAGTAGGCGTTAGAGGTCACTCTCAAATCGCTGATACGAGCTTCATATGACCGAGGTGTAGGAACTCGTCCATAAATTTGATGTACGCCGAACGTAGCTCTGGGTTGCCTTGAAGACGTCTCTCCGACTGCAGAAACCGAGCAGTCGCTATAGTCATCCAGCCCGGTAGGTTAGGGATCTTGGAGAACGGTAGCTTGAGCACGTTGCGTCTCTCGCCATCTCTAATGTCAGAGCGGACTAAATCCTCTTCACACTCTGCCTCGTCCTTTAAGAAGGGTGGTTTCGTGAGCTGTACTTCTTTGATCTTCCAAAAGCGGCTAAGAGACTCATGCAGCGTAACCGTTGAAGTGAAGAAGCTGAGGCATGCGGATGGCCTCGGCGAAGCGTATGAAGAGAAACAGCCAGTGATTACGCATCCGAGTCATGTATTCTGCGCCACTGGTTGTTGCACAGCTTCCCTTTGAAGTCCAGGCAAAATGACAAGTGCCCGCACAGTCACTTACGCCCCCAGTACCCCAGTGGAGACTCCAGACCAATAGCCGCAGTAGCTAAGAGAACCATGCTACCTGTTTGGCTGGAAAGTGACGAGTTATTCTCCGCCTTGAGGAGTGCCGTATAAACAGGGAGAGTTTCTGTAGTCTGGTTATTTACAGAACTCAATCCTCCTGCGTATCATTCATGTAGCAAGGTGTCCTTGAAAAGGGCACCCACTTGTAACATGGCCTGTTCGTAAGCAGTTTTCTTACAGCTTCAGGTTTCCAACGCTGGTCTGCCTCTGGCTCGCATCTCCCTTCAGGAAGCTTAGGCAGTATGCGATGAAGTGGCGACTCTTACACAGCATGCAGATTGCTGATGCTTCTTGCTGGTTCTCCTTTGCTGATTCTCCTAGACAGGAGGGAAGGTGCTGCAGCTTGACCATAGAGCTCAGAGAGGTGTCACCAGAGAACCGAAACACATTCGAAAATTCTCTCACTTCACTTAGTCACCTGAAAACTTTGGTAGAGAAAGCTTAGGCAAGTTAACCTGTGTAGATATGAGCTGCGTTGGACTTCAGATGGCTACAGTCAGGTACACTAGCGGAGGACAAGGCAGCAATCCTGTTTAGAAGTGTGGCCTTGATGTGCGCATACGGTTCCTCTTAGACTTCATACTTGGACTCGATAAAGTATTTCTCTTGAGCCAGGTCTTCATCGTGTTGACACAGCTATCGATTTCTGTGGACGACGCTTGTCCAGTATGAGTCTAAGAGGTAGATTCTGCTTTGTAGATATGACACTGTCTGACTTTGCACTCCCCTCTTGCCTGTATTGATGAGGAACTTTATGATGTACATCTCATCCGTTTGCTGATCCTAAAGTTTCATCACCAGATCCATCGTGGTTACAAGAAGGCAAAAGCAAGCAGGAGCTAGTAAAAGTTGTATAATAATTCTAAGCAGCTAGAAGAATTGTTTAACCTCTAGACCACCAGAGTTTGGGGACTTCACTTCCCTCAGAATCACAATTCCTTGTTCATTTTTCATGGGTTGGACTCCCATAAAGTTCCGATCCAAGGTTGTGTCTTATATAACACTTTCCGGCGCTCTAGAAGTTAATAAACAAGGTTTGACTGCAGTCAGAGCTGCGAAAATACTATAAGCGTGAAGCAAAGGTACTTGAAATACGAAACAGGTGCGTTCTACTGATAGAGTATGAAAACAGGCAACTAGCTGCATGAAAGGCGAGCTAACAGTTCTTTGAGGTTATTTAGCGTATGCATGGAATTTACTCATTCGTTATCAATGGGCACCTGCCATGGAGCTGATGAAAATCCGATGCAGCAACGAGTGGCCTTTTTTACACTGAATCGCCAGCAATTTTGTCGAAGTAACACGTTTACTGCATCAGGGACTTTACCAGACAGCCGAATATACCACGCGACTCGCGAGAATAAGGCCGCTTTCGCGCACATTGAACATACCGCATACACAAGCCGCGACAGCCGTAGCTACCGCCACGAAGCCCTCACAAGGGACGGTCACGAAAGCGTAATAGACAGTCACGCGCCCATTACGACTGTCCCTTTGTATTAAGAAGAGGGATAGATGCGAAATTAGTGATAGGGCTCATTCCAGAAAATCGCATATTTCGGACTTCTGCCTTGTTTTTTTGGGAGACCGATTGATCAATTTTTATAAACTAAAATGCAAGTCGCTTGTTACATGCTCCATTATAATAGGTTGCTCTGAAATTTGAAAATTTTTTTATGCATAGGGGAGGGAAGAGAAAACACCGCCTTATCCCGGCGCCGGCCCTGTTTCGAGTCTTAGTGATGATGATGGTGGGGCTCCGCCTCCGGGAAGGTCCCAGTCGGAGTATTGTTGGACCAAGTTCTTGTATATCGAGAAATTTCGGTGCTGACTGATCGCTTCCGTGGTTCGATGGAGGAAGGCCTTCTGCAAAGCCTGGTCGATTGAGCGAACTTATTGGGTGCTCAGCTCGGCTTCTCGACGAGCGAGAAGGATTCTTCAACCGTCCAACCGAATGTCCGCCTCTATGCAATGATTCGCTGGTCGTTTCAGGTCGTGTGGGCACGTCGATGGTGTTGCTCTCTGCCGATAGTGGTTTAGAAGCTTCTTTCACAGAAATTCGCAAATGCAGATGGCATTGTCCGAAGAAGGTTGAACGTTGGGAGAGGTCGCTGAAGCAGACCGACCTGTGAGTCGTTTGCTGTTGTCGTGAGAGGCTTGGTTTTTAGTGGTAGGGCCAGCTTAAGACCACTGGGGGGTTGTCAACCCCTGAGGCCCATGTCACCGAGATTCTAATTCATGCTAAGCATGGGCGAGCACCTCCTCTGGGGAGGAGAAGTCACGATTTACACCGGGTAAGAGCACCTTAAAGCTTACTTGCCTTTTTCCTCCCCTCCCGCAACTTCGGTGGGCCTCGAAAAATCGAAAATCATTACCTAAAAATGCGTGGATTAAAAATTCTCATTCCCAGAACTCACTTCAGGCGAGGAAAATTCAGAAAAAAACTTTGGTCAGGTGGAGGGAGGATTCGAACCCACGACCCTAGAGTCACGAGACAAACCCTCTACCACTGAGCCGAAGCTGCTCTTAAGTATAAAAGATGCACTAAGCCAAATATCGAATGTTATGTACAACAAATTTGAGCGAAGCGAACCAATAGCGATTGTATTTCTAGACCTCGCAAAGGCATTTGATACCGTTGACCATTTAACTCTGCTAGATAAATTACACAATTATACATGGAGAGAAATTCTGCAGTAAATTTTACCATAGTCCGATAGTAATTCTGTCACACACTGCCCAAAGTTGAGATTTTATTAGAGTCCTAATAATTTTTACAAGAACTTACATAATTTTTATAAGAAACGTAAATAAAAACTACAAAAATTCTAGTACATTTTATTAGAATGCGGGAGTAAAAATTACAATGTACTATAGTAAATTTTGAGAGCTTGTAGACAGTACTATCGAACCTAACAAATTTTACTATGTCACTATAGTAATTTTTCTACTCGCTCATGCGCAGTGTGCCGCTTTGATGTACGAAACAAACGCAAGTTGGCGCATGTATCGCTATCATCAGCTGTTTAACCTTTCGTAAATTAAAATATATTTTAAGTAAATAATATTAATCATGAATAAAGAAATCTATTTTCTAAAACATATTATCTCAAAAAAATATTTTTATATACTTAATTTGCGTTGCAAAGAATCCAGGTGTACTTCTTATTTAACATTTAGTTTGTCGGTAACTAATGAGGACGATTCGAATTCTCTTACTCAAATGTTGTGCAGTCGGCAAGATGTCGGATTCCCAAGTCAAAGATCGTCGGTTCAAATCTCCACAAGTGCGAAAGTATTTTTCAAAATTTAATTAATTTTTAATATGTTAATATTAATATATGCGATCATTCTAAGGTTAAAATATCATAAATACGTGTCAATATAAATTTTTTGAATTATTTTTCCATGGTTAAATTTTACCATAGTGAATTGTAAAAGTTCATAGATTTGCAGTCTGTGAAAAGATTACTACAGACTATTGTAAAATTTCCTACGATTCTTGTAAAATTTACTAGGGAATTTTTCTCCGCATAGAATAAGAGGTATAGCTTTTAATTTACTTAAGAGCTATTTAAGTAACAGACAACGAAAGGTAAAAATAAACAACAGACATAGTAGTTTTAAAACAGTGTGCCGCAAGGTTCAATACTTAGCCCATTACTTTTCATAATAAATATAAATGACATTTTAAGTTCTAAACCTGCTAGATTGATCTTATCTTACGCTGACGATACTGCTCTTATTGTAACAGACCAAAGCTGACAAAAAATAGAAACGAAAATGAATTGTCACTTAGAAGTCTTAGCAAATTGGTCAGCATTAAATAAATTCACCCTTATTACAGATAAAACAGTATATATGGAATTTGGAAATAATTGGAATAGCACTCCCAAAAATTTGAATATAAACATTCAAGGTAAACATATACTCAGAGTTGAAAACACCAAATATGTTGGTTTAATCTTTGATAGCAATATGAAATGGGAAACGGACATAAGTAACATTTATAATAAGACAAAATATTTCATTTTCATTTTTTACAGATTATATACGTACATATCAACTCAAACTCTACTAATGCTGGTAGTTTTATAGATTGTCGATCCGGCAGGGGTCATAGTGTTTTTATTTTAAATAAAAATAAAAAACAAGTTGTTGAATTTTTTTGCAACGTTTCGTTGGCTAGTGCTCCAACCTCTTCAGGCTATTTATTCAAAGTCTATAAAAACATAGACTAAAATTACAATATACAACAACAATAAGGAAAACAAACAATTATTTACCCAAAAAATACATTAACAGATGTTAATGAGTCCAAAACGAGGGACGTACAAAGTACATAGTTGAACGTGTGCGGAGGTACGACTATTTTTTCTGGCAGGTGAAAGGTTTATATAGTCCGGCTATGTATACAAAACAAATCAAAACAATAACAAAGAGCGGAGCCTATATATTTTAAATTTCCTTAACGCTGGAAAGTACGTTCGACTTAAAGTAAATATATCTTCTTTCTTATTTATATTATTACTATTACATTTGATATTTAATATTTCACTAATCAATCTCTTTTTATAATTACTTTCATGATCTATTATAATTGCACCTTCTCACTTAAAACTATGTTTATGATTATCTGCGTGCATAAAAACTATGGAGTCTGGATTTTTGTTATTTATGTGCTCTCTAATACGTGTTCGTAACGACCTGTTGGTCTCTTCAATGTATATTGCCGGGCAGTTATTACAAGTGAATTTGTAAACCACATCGGTTTGATCCCATTTTTCCGTCTTATCTTTTCCAAGTTTGATGATTGGAGTAAGACTTTTCTTTACAGATGGAATTGTACCAATATTGTAGGTTTGTAAAGTAGATGAAAGTTTTTTATAGTAATTTTGTATGAACGGTATTTATATCATTGCCAGTGATTTTTTAGGGTGGACATGATTTTTCTGTTTGTATTTATGTTGTCTGAGTTTTATATTTCTATG
Source organism: Torymus tubicola (assembly GCA_035583055.1). Taxonomy (NCBI): domain Eukaryota; kingdom Metazoa; phylum Arthropoda; class Insecta; order Hymenoptera; family Torymidae; genus Torymus; species Torymus tubicola. The sequence continues at coordinate 5,364 of JAWWEQ010024286.1, read as the reverse complement.
AACAAAATCCAAAGGATAATTATTTTTTTGAAGTATCTCTTTAACTTTTATAAGATTTTTCTTAGCGAATTTTTTATGTGACAGAAATAACGCACGGTCTACTAGATTATATACAATATTTTTCTTTTGCTGTACACTTTTGCTGCACTAGCCAACGAAACGTTGCCAAAACAATTCAACAACTTGTTTTTATTTTTATTTAAAATAAAAACATTATGACCCCCGCTGGATCGAAAAACTATAAAACTATCAATATTATTTTGGAGGATGAGAAGTTTCATTCATCAAGTTCTACTAATGCTATATCACGCGTTTTTCCAGAGTATTGTCTCTTACGGTATAATAGCCTGGAGAGGTGCTTACAAGGAAATAATCAAATGTCTGCAGGGTTTGCAAACCAGATTACTTAAAATATTTAGCAAAAATAATTTTATAATGAACAAATATCCTCTAGACATTGAACAAACGTTTACATATGAAGCCCTTTTATATCACTACGAAGTATTGCAGGAGCAATACTTCAGATCAGATAAATCCACCAGACACAAGAGCCTCCAGGTTCCCATACATTACAAAAAAAGCCTACATCAGGGCTGTAACATAATTAAACAACTAAATATACTAAAAAAGTAAAAATAAAAAAATGGATAAAAGAAAATTATTAGCAGCAAGATTGATGTTAATGAGATATTGGTAACCGAGATTAAAAACAAAATCAAAGAGTAACTACGAGCTGGACCTTGTAGCATAGATACAGGAATTACAACATGGCAGTACAAATACATAGTTTTATTAGTTTCAGTTTCAGTTTTAATTAGCTTATAAGTTAATCTTAAGCAATCGAATCAGTGTACAGGATTTTTTGTCCTCCGCTGAATTACGTTTGTAATCGTAAATGTGTATCAAGGAGCACGGGAGCGCTCCGACGGCAAGTATAGAAAGAGCCATAAGGAGTGACCGCGCGATGATATACATTGAAATGGGCGCCTAAGGTTTTCAACTATTCACTGCATTTCTAAATTTCATTTATATTAATCCAAAAGTTGATAAACATAAAGTCCCCGTTTTACTATATGTCCATAAAAAGTTTTGAGTAAAAATAATATCTCGTTCAAAAGATATAGGCAACTGAATTTTTTTATGTTCGTTTTCTCCTTTCGACTTTTCGTCCTGTTATTCCCATATCCGGTTTGCAGATTTACAGCTTTGACGGCACTTCCGGCGTGTATATATATATATATATATATATATATATATATATATATATATATATCGGGTCGACCTAACCTGACATGTCTCTCGGTATCTTATGGTGTATATTATGTATGTATGTCAGTATAATGTTATATATTACATAATTGAAATTTTCTGGATGATTGCTCGAGAAAAATATTTGTTTATTTTCTGCAGCAGAAGGACGCAGTGCCAGATGTTATAAGGAGATTTATAAAATATGTTGAAAATCAAACTGGAAAAAAGGTAAAGATTCTGAGAACAGATAATGGACGTGAATACCTAAATTCCAGACTGGGAAACAGACCCAGAAGATCCTCGTTCCACGACGGATACACCTTCATGCTACATGGTGAGAGAAAGATTTCTAAAGCTGTTGTTCTAAAAGTTCATAATAGAATTATTATTGATGACTTTAAGTGCATAGTGGAACATTTATTTAAAAAAAGATATTAACTAAACATAAAAGGCGTTATAGAAAATCTCTAGTTCTAATTGAAGTTGTGAGACCCGGGTGATTGATCAAGAATAACTTTCAGTGTAGTGAAGCATTTATTTAAAAAATAAGGTATTCACTAAATAAACATAAACAGAGTTATGGAATATCTCCAGTTCTATTTGAAATTGTGAAAAGTGTGAATAACGTTTAAACATCTTTGGAAATCAATATTGATGGTTGTAATATGGAAACTGAAGAAAATAATGTGACACACCGTCAGATACAGTTCTTAAAACATTTAAAAAAGTTTTATGATCTTCCCACATTAAATTTATTTCACAATGATAGTCAAATACAAAATGATAAACACAAGAAAAATAAAAACATTTTTTGAATATACTAAATAATAATAATGAATGTGAGTTCTGTAAGAATAAAATTAAATTTTTGTTTTCAATCATCAGAATTACAAAATCTATAAGTTTCTAGACAATTTTTATGGAGATTATAGTGAGAAAGAAAATCATAAATAATGTTGAAATGGACAAAGGTTGAAAAGCAATGAAAGAAATAACACAATTATCAGCTACTAAGCAAGATTTTGTATATTAGCTAGACTTTCAACATTTATACTATGAATTATTACTGTTTGAACATAATCTCAACAATATAACATCATAAATTAAAACTGCGAAAAAAAATGAAACAAAGAGATTTTAGATGAACAAAGCAGTGGTTGGTCAAGTGGTTCAGAGAATGGTATTCAAAATAAAGAAAAAAAAATTAATGAAAAAATAGTAGTTACGGCTTCTGAAAAAGATATTGATAAACATTATAGGGGTGAGTCAAGTGATTCAGATAATGATATTCAACATGAAGGAAAAAGCTTACTCTTTTTATTTCAAGCAAGTATTTATTGTTCACATTTATATAATGCAGAATGTTCTAATAATTTATACTGCTACTGACAGTATGTCTATGATGAAGTGTCAGAAATGATTGCATTGATGGAGACCACTGTGAGATAGAGTGGTTTCACTTTGAATATGTTGGTACCTGATTCAATAGAAAAATTAGAGAATGATACAAAATAAACAATAACTTTTTAGAACAAGTTGATTGCTCTTATTTTTAGATTTCATTATAAACGCAAAAACAACAAAATAAGGAGAAGATAGCTACCATTAGACATCTCACTTTAAAATAAAAGAAATTTAAAAACCTAATTCCTGACAATGGTGCTATTGAATTATGTATATTATTTAAATATTGTAAATATTTTTAATTTTAAGATTTATGAGATCATTATTTCTAGGAGTTGCTAAATCAAGTAGTAAATTTGTAAATGTTGTAAATTTTTTTTTCATTATTTTTTAATAGTGCTATAGTTTTCGAATCATATCATTTATATATTAACATCTTTTATATGATATTTTTTAGTGTTAACAATCACAAACTTTAAACTCAGGTGTTCTTTCTGCTTGTAGTGCTCATTGGTTCATTCGATACACCTACAGCTTTTCTAAGAGAATCAATTAATCAGAATGCAGTTGTGAAATGTAATCCTTATGTTTCATGCTTGAAATGTTCGTGATTATGAAAATAACCGCTGAGCGGCGCCACCCTTCTGCCAAACGTGTGCTCACCGGTAATATAAATCTGACATTTCCTTAACTTTATATATAAAAATTTGTTTAAATAGTAAAAATATTAAAAAATTTTGCTAACATAGAACTTTCTACGAAAGTATAAAATAAGGCAAGTATAGATGTTTTTTCTGTATAATCTACTATCTCCCTTTCCCACTTCCTCTCGCTTTCTCATTCTCTCGCCTCTTTCTCAGAAATATATTCAAATTTGTTAATGTTTCTATAGAAATTAAACATAACGAAGTACTGAAATCAATTTATTGTAGTCAAGTACCTGTATGTTAATTTCAGCGACACAATAGAACTTTTCGAACTTACTCACAAATATTCAGCCAGGGGAGGGGGGGGGGGGCATACAGTACTACTTAACCCAAGAGTCGTAATAGCTTACATACTCTTATAAAACTTTATACAACCTACGTACTTTATGTCGGTGTGGCCAAAAATTATTGTATATAAATATCTTTTACTTCGAGTAAATATTTGCTGAACAAATTGCATAATGGCAGTACATTCAAATTGTTCATTGCAAGTCAAACAAACTGAAGTTGTGAAATCAATTTACCGATAGTCAAGTAATGCAAACAACTCTCCGGAACAACTGTTCTCAAACATGTATTCAAATTTTTTCAGTCTTCTATATCCAAATTAAACACAAGAAAGTACTGGAATCAATTTATTTTAGTCAAGTACCCATAGGTTAACTTCACTGACAACTTTTGGTACCGTATTGCGTGTAAAATTAATTTTCATGTTCACATTGTAACTTCAAAAATATTCAGCCAGCGGGCATAAAGTACTACTTAACCCCTAATAAGAGGCGCAATAGTTCACATACTCCTATAAAACCTTATTGTATAGAACCTTCCACCTTTACGCCAGCGTGGGCAAAATTATTTTTATTATATAACTATTATGCATTCTTTTTATTTATAAAATTCATAAGAATATTTTTAGATATTTACGAACTTCCTATAATATTACGAATTTTGGGAAGAAGTCTACAACTGCTCTAGCAGGGGTGGTCCTCCATTCTCCCATACATATTTGGCGGGCCCGACAGTTTGCAGTTTAAGGTGTAAACATTTATATGTTTGTAGACCAAATAAAATTTATAAATGGGTTTTTTTCTATATATGAAATACTGATCCGTGGATCTATCACTCGGTTTTTAAATAAAAATTGCAAACCTACGTGAAAACATGTGAGATTTCCTATGAAGTACTATAATCTATAAAAATGCAGATTACACATAGATGAGATCTTATATTATACGATCTTTACACACGGAAAAAGAATAAAAAATAAGCAGCTTATAAAATGGTTATAGTAAAATCTAAAGTATTTATAAGTGGACTATAAATTTATATGCATTTTTTATTTCATTTCCGTTTAAAAACGAGAGACACAAAGAAAAATATTTTATATATAGGAATGATGTATTTCAGCGGTATGAGATAACCAATGTAATTATTTATTTATTATAGTGGACATACAGGTATAAACATTTATAATGATTGTATGCAAAAATTTAGTATTCTACATTTACAAATTCCACCAGTACACTGCAAACTGTCGGCGAAATCAATAAATTGATTTCAGTACTTCGTTATGTTTAATTTGTATAGAAGTATTAACAAATTTGAATATATTTCTGAGAAAGAGGCGAGAGAATGAGAAAGCGAGAGGAACTGGGAAAGGGAGATAGTAGATTATACAGAAAAAACATCTATACTTGCCTTATTTTATACTTTCGTAGAAAGTTTTATATTAATTATATTATTTTCTTACTTTTCAAAATTTGTAAAGTCATAAAAAAATTATTTTTGTATTTTAAATTGTATACAGAAAAAACGTCTATACTTGCCTTATTTTATACTTTCGTAGAATGTTTTATATACTTTGGAACTTGTGATAGCGAACTCTATTTGAAATGCAAGAATCTATGAATTCGGTTGGATAACCATTATTCTTTAACATATTTCTGACAATATCGATATTTTGTTTATGGAACGAACTATGAGACAGTAACATGGCCCTATC
>JAWWEQ010024265.1:11690-27048 GCA_035583055.1 Torymus tubicola | reverse complement strand
AAGCAATTAGCTACTGTTTTGCTACTGTTCTGCTACTGTTTACATAAACATACTTATCTCAAGTGGATCTCAAGTGGATCTCAAGTGGCTTAGGGACGAACGCACCAGGGGTGACTCCCCCTATCTGTCTCGCTATACCGGTACATATACTACTGTGCCGTTTTCGTGCCGAACCACGGCCAAGGCAGGCTCTGCGAGGCTAGACTCGAAGAGAATATCGCCTAAGCAAAATCTCGTCACAATATATTATTGAATATTCGATTATTTAAACATTTCATCATCTCTTTTTGTTACGACAAGAGTTGTACATTCTACCTTTTATAGTTGTGAACTGTAAAAAGTTTTGCATTCTACCTTTCGTATTATAAGACCGGGTATGGCGGGCTTTGGTATGTCGTACTATATATGTAATGACTTTTTTCTTCCTTATGTCGATTAACTTATGAGAATCTTGAACTTTTTTTCATACGTGAAGATAATTCAGTGCGAATACTAATATATGAGATTTTCATCATCTCTCATAAAATAATTCTAAAATTCTATTATACAAAAATAAATATCAGTGAAGCAATATTTAATTCTTCAGTATAAGTTACCATTCCTTGTGATCTATATTTAATAATTTAACTTTTTTATTACAAAAATTACGGGAAAAAGTTTTTCATTCTATTTTAGATATTATAAGATCAGGCATAGCGCAACGAATATCATGATACGTGTGCGATGAGGAACTCCGTATGAGGAACTTCATCATTCAAAAAGTGTAAATGGCAATGAGGTACCGTGAGGAGCTTAACCATCCTGTTCTTGTGGTTGATGATCTTTCACGTGTTTGTTTTAACTGTGATTCATTACTTACACGCTATGAAACGGCCTTGCAGAATCCTGAGAGTCTAAGATTGAATGTTCTTAAACAAAGATCCACTCAAACCTGTATGATTTGTAATCGCCTGAATAATGATTTGCACCGGCTTAATATTAATGCTCGAGTCGATATATATTTGGAAAGAAACATTCACATTTCTCAAGCAACTCGGGTCTGCTTGCAACACCTTGAGTACCTAGAGACCTTCTTTTAAGAAACTACTATGCTGTCTTGCAATATTTAAATCGCTCTACAGTTTTGCCTGGCATAAAAGTTAGTAGATTCTTTACACTATTAAGAGAATCAGCTCTTAGAAATCGTAAGAAATCTCTTCATCCTCACACTTTAACTGATGAAAATTTTACTTATCTGACATCCTTATCAAAAGTACAATTTAATGATTTACACGAGTCTTGTGCTCCTATTCCTGGAGGTTATAACTTGCGCCAGGTATCAAAAAAGTCTCTATTAATATTTTTGTGTAAACTGTGTCATGGATTATCTGACAAGCTTCGATAGATTTTATTCAATTATGACAGTAGACCGGGGATAAGTATGTTGATTAGTGCAGTGAGGAGTTCGATGATGAGACGATTCGTACCGCAAAATATTGGTCTTGGAGCAATAACTCGTCAACAATTCATCGTACAGCATATGACTCCATTTGCAAATGAGTTGTATAATGGCAATCCAAATGGATCGAAAACCATTTCAATTATAGATGGAACTTATAGTTATATTGAAAAGTCAGGCAATTACCGTACCTTCAGACAAAGTTACTCAGTTCATAAGAGAAGTCGTTTAGTAAAACCTATCATGATGACTGCGCCAGACGGGTATATTCTCGATATCCATGGTCTATATATTGCAGATGGGAAAAACAGTGATGCCTCCATTTTAATAGATCAGGTTCAAAGAGATATCAACAATATTAACCAATGGTTTCAAGATGGAGAAATCTTTATTGTGGATCGGGGCTATCGAGATTCAGTGCAGTTTTTGGAAAATGAACGATATAATGTCCAAATGCTGCCTGTCATGGAAGGCAATCGACAACTTACAACTAAAATAGCCAATCGTGCCTGCATGATAACCATGCAACGATGGGTAATCGGGGCTCGAAATGGCCATATAAAAACCATTTACCGTTTTCTAGACGGACTTATTCCAAGGGTCCACATTCTACATTTGCAAGATTTTTACTTGATAGCTGGAGCCTTAATAAATAAATATCGAGTCCCTCTACAAATGAGGGAGCAAACTGTTGATCTAGCGCGATAGATTAAAACTCGATTGAATGATGTGAATTTAGTACAAGCGTTAGTTGAGACTAAGAATCTTGTTAGGAGAAATGCCATTTGGGAACGTTTGAGGCAAAATCATGTTCCTGAGTTTCCTCGATTAGATTTACAATATGTACGTCAATTGACCCTCGGCCCATACCAACTTGAATTAGCTCCTACATATATTCAGGATAAATTCGATCAGGAGAGTACTGATATCTTTGAACTTGACACGAACAGAGATATGCCAGGCTTCTTGAGAATCAGAATATATTCTCGGTTCAGGAATGATACACGTTGTCAAGTATAGATATGTTTTCAATTACAAGTTGAAAACGATCAAGTAGAAAATGGAGACGATGACGTTATATTAGGAAATTATTGTACCTGCAAAGCTGGAGCAAGATCATTGGGTTGGGTTGCTGTGCAAACATCGCGAGTATTCTGTGGTTTCTTGGGTGGGCTCGGCAACAAAAGTACATAAAATATCCTAGTACAATGCTTCTTAGGTATATTCAGTATGCCGGACACAGAAATATTGAAAATAATGCCACAGATATGGGAGAATTGATAGTCGACGAAGAAGAATAAAGATTTAGAAAATTATAGGATAGTTTAGAAAGATTAGAAATACAAGAAAGACTAAAAAGACTCAAAAATATAAAAAGACTAAAAAAAGCGTAATTGTGACCAGTTAACACATAAAAACTTATGACAACTTGACGACTGACAGATTGACAATGACTACAGATTTTAAGTCCGATTTTGCAACCTCCGTGTGGTAAAATCTGGGTAATGCTAATGCAAGCGGCATTAGCATTTTTTATTTTTTTATATTTTTTATTACAACTTTTATTTAGTATACTTTCGGATTACTTTTCCAATTAGAGCAAATAGCAGAGTCCATTACTGATAGAACCGATATTTCATTACAGTGATTTCGGTGGCGTCTCTTGAAACCCGTGAGGTTTTAGGCTTTGTACCAATTAACATTTTTGTTCAGGATTCCCAAGTACGTACCAGATAAAAAATTAGCCATATTAACCGATATTTTGTAGGTGTTAGTCTGCTTATAGTTTGCTAAGAGTAGTCTTTAGAGATTACTTAAAGGATAAGAGCAGCTCAACCGGTATTTCCAGGGTTAGTTGGGTTTACCTGCTTGTATTTGGTATCTGTGTTTTCTGAGGTATAGGAGGGTTTATCTCGGAACCCATGAGGTTTCGAGCTTTGTGCCCATTGAGACTTTTGTTCAGGATGTTGCGACACAAAATATACTAATAATTCAGCCAATTTGAGCGGAACCAATTTTCCCATAGGCGTGTTACGTGGTCCTTTATAGGTGTAAGACCGCCTTAATGTAATACATGCACTCTAAAGTTAAATATATACAAAAAAAATAAATATTAAAAATATAAGCTTATTTTTTCCCATCACATGAAGAGAGAGATGCTTAATTTCAAATATGTATGCTTCCTTTTTACCTTCCTATAATTCTATATTCATTTTATATGAAATCAATATATGGATTCAGCCATTAAACCATTATCATCACAATGATCAGTTGAATCAACATTGAATAAAATATGTATGCACCTCGATACAATATCTGAAATTTTACAAACAGTTCGAAGGAACTTTTAACAGTTATTAACTGTTATTAAAATTTATAATCTATACAAAGATATTGATAATTTTGGACACACGCTATAATAAATTGTACACTAATTTCGTTATAGCATGTAAATAGATAGATTTGAGAAAATCTGATAATGGATAAAACTTTAGCACACGTGCATTGTATTTTAATGTATTTTATTTAATTATTATCAATGTAATATATGAACAGTATAAATCATTACAAATCAATAAAATATAAAAAAACGCATGCTTGCCTTAAAAATTGTGCTTCCTTTGATGACACAGTAATATTAGATGAAGAATCCGATAATAAAGATACGGGCAAACCTAGTACTTTATGAACCGTTAATTCTTTAGGTAATAACGTTGCAGCGATTCCAGTAAAAGCCACACAACAAACATTTTTGCTTTTACCTACAGCTATTGTAATCAATACCATTTAATGCGTTTAAAATTTTATCAAAGATTTCTTTTTAATCACAGTTTAACACGTTATACTGTCTATTGTCATATTATGGTTTTTAGCTATCAACGCTTCACAAATAATGGAATAAGATACATTATAAGGGCTAGTACGATTTGCATATAATCTGAGATGGTCTTCTGATAATGGATCTTTAAAATTTTCCCAATTTTCGTCCGGCTGCATCATCATCAGTAAGACCTAATGCTAAACAAGCTTCCGAAAACGTCATTTACTGGACACCGTTAACATTTTGTAATTCATCAAAACTTCTTGCACCACTACTATTTAATAAAAGTAATTTTAATTGAAATAACTGAACCTGACTTGGACTTACGGAATGCATACGTCCAATACACTTATAATGAGACTTCCGCTTTGACCATCTATGAACTTTATGAACATTATCATTATGTTGTTTAAAAAGATAATGAGCCGTACTTCAGCATAAGTTTATTCTTTAGCTGAAATATCTTGTTAATTCAAATCAAAATATGCTTATAATACACTGCTTCAATATAATGTAGCCTTCACTGCAACTTCACTAGCAATATCATTAATTATAATTGATTGTTGTTGGTGTAAATGAACTGCTAAGAGTATGATACTACGTCTTTTACACTGTAATTATCTACTTAGAATGCGATAACATGCTTCAACTGGGCTAGCATATTGCGTTTCTATAAAAGTATGAACTTCTTTGTGATTAATTGCCATCTCGTTATTTGAGTCTTTAACTATAATATTTGCATTGTAACGTAAATAAACATATTTATACAAATATTTCATGGACTTTATGCTGGTCTACTTCAAAATTGATGTGACAATTAAATATGTGGAATAACCCAGGGCAATATGGTACTATAAATCGGTTATTTACAGTTTGATCGCGACGTATAATTCTCTTCTTATCATTTCTTCGTTTATAATACGGATATCCATTAAACAATATTATAGTTTCTTCTCGAAATTCTCTGGGGTAATGTTTTAAACATTGACCGTCAATGATACATATACTGTCATCATATTATTAACCACGATGTTATACAATATCAAAGCGGTTTCAGAATCGTGAATTTCATCAGAAAAAAAATTTATCAATTATCATTCACGGTAGACAATTTATAACCATCTTTTAAAATAACTAAAATGTGCGAAACTTCGCCGAAATATTTCTCTTATGTTATTAGCAAGCTGAAGGAGGGTTGGGTTGGGTCAGGGATTACGTCGAAATGCAGCCAACAATTTGAAATTTTTATATTTTGTTCCTTAAGTTACAACAAGATTACATGAATTTTTTCAATATTTTTTATCGAATTTTTTGGAGAAAATAATTCTTGAAAATCGAGTTTTTAACATAGGCTCTTATGGTAGAGTGAGGTTATGTGGCCTTGGAACGTAAATATTTCTTACCAAAAAAGCAGAGACAACGTTAAAAAACCTAAATTTTATTAGAGAAACTATTAAAGTATAAAAATGCAGGCGGTTGTTTGTCGCTTACCGAACATTTAAGAAAGTATGACGTGAAAACGTTAATAAAAGACTGAGTTTGTCATCTGCGGGAGGGGTGCGCAGTAAGAGGGGAGCCGCCGCGAGGAGAGAGGAGACTTCTCTAAATATTCTTTTTTTAAATGAAAAACTCGAGAACAAATGTTTAATTTTACGTTAGTTAGAATTACACGTCATTGTTATAAACAGATCAGGTTTTCCTTTCATACGAACTATAGCCATTGCATCGTCATAATTATGCATCACATATGTACGAGAACCAACACAAGTTGATGGCAATACAACTATTTTTCCAACTTGACAATTTCTATCATTTGTAGTATTATTTAAATGATCAACTAATTCCTGGCATGACTCCACACGCAATTATTTTTGATTGCACAGAATATCTTCAATACGATTCCTAAAATAGTCTAGGACCTAACAAAAATGCATTAAATGTATTAGGTTTCGTGCCTATTCTATATTTAACATAGGAACCCCTAGTTACACGACGATTACTTTGTTCATCTTGTGCACTATCCTTATCTACTACGAAGTTCATATTATTTATTTTTCACTCAATAATAACAATCAATTTTTATCAATCCTTATCAGTGACGGTCAATACTCAGAGTTATATCGATATTTAATAATGAATAGTAAATATTGAACTGTAAATATTCAATGGCAAATATTCATTGTCAATGGTACCCTAGTAAAAAATCTCATGTGAGAACTCATTTGAGAACTAATATGTGATCGCATAGGTGATCTCATATACGTTTCCCATGTAATCATAGTTTTTTGAAAACTCACTTTTGACTCACATGATTTCTCACATGAGATTTTTCAGTGGAATAAATATTCAATGGTCGCGGTATTCAATAACTCGTCGATTTAAACTTTGAACAGATTCAAGTAAACACCTATTGGATGTATACTTTATTACACTTAGAAAATATAATTTATATCATTAGTAACAATATCATTATTTATTGCATAAGTAGCCGTAAACTTGTTTTGCAATAATTGAGTTTATTGTATTATATTACAACAATACAAATGTTACGCACGTACCCAACGGAATAAATCCGTATTACACAAACATAAATTTTGGGTCACATTGAGAGAATAAGACACTTTCTGGCTTCTCGCCCTTACTACCACTTGATAGCAGTGACTGAGACCAAGCTCACCGAAAAGAAGGAGGACCATCTCGTATCTCTGGGAGATTATGTCATGTTTCAGAAAGACCGTAACAGTGGGGTTGGAGGCGTAGCACTCTTTATACACAATTCCCTCACGTCTAATTTTCTCTACTCATCTACAGTAAAATGGACATGTCAACCAGGCACTCCAAAGTACATATTCCGTGAGGTTAAAGGCAAAGGTATCCCGCCATTCTTTGCGGCGGTGATCTATAGGCCACCTCACGGGCCTTTCGTAGAAAATAACAATTTTTTGGAGAATCTCACTGTTAATATGCACAAATATAGTTCCAAAATAATAATGGGTGATTTTAATGCTAACCAATTATGCGATTCATTTGATGCTGTTTTCATACGCAATCTCCTCTTTGAAAACTCACTAAAACTCGTTCCCCATGGAGCTACATATCATAGAGATGCAGGAACCTGGTTTGATCTCTGTATTATTGACCAACAAGACACATTACTCGATTTCTGGAAGTCTGAAACACCTTTCGTAGACAACCACAGCATCATAACAGCCACCATTGATATTTCTGTACCTACATTCACTGCCAAGTCTTTTTCTTATTTGGATTTTAAGGCTGTTGATGTAAGAGTTTTAGATGCTTACCTCCGCAGCTGTGATTGGACGAGAAGTTCTGACTAGTCCAGATTATCAGTGCTCTACGGTAACCTCACATCAGCCATTGATCGATTGGTCCCACTCAAAACAGTAAAGCCTAACAAAAATAGTCATCCCTGGTTCACCCCACTACATAAAAACCTCATTTCAGAAAGAAACAGACGTTACCAACGCTACAGACGAACGAGACAACCATATGATCTTTTAACATACCGTTAAGTTAGGGATCATGCTCATAAGATCATTCAATCATCTAGACTTGAATTTTACTATACATGTTTACCTTCCGTTTCAGATCTATCAACACTCTGGAAAGAACTGTTCCTCCCAAAGCAAAGTGTACTTATGATTTCATACCTGAGTAAATCAAAGAGTACTTTTGCTCGGTGTCGTTCGATCCGCAGGCTCTTTCTCTGGATGAATACCTAACTGAACTGCAGCCTAAAGAGCTTTCTGAGTTTTTCTTTCTGACAGAGATAAACACACTGGACGTGACTGCAGCTGTTAAACACTGCTTTATTTTGGTAGCTCTTCGCTCTATAGCCATCAACCTTCGTAATCTTTCCAATTCTTCAATTAAATATTCTAGTTATTCTTCTGAGTGGAAGAGCTCACTTGTTTTGGCTTTGAACAAGGTTAACACACCCTGCAGCCCGATTGACTTCCGTCCCATATCTCTACTTAACTTTCTCTCAAAGGCTTTAGAATACATAGTTCATCAACAAATCAACGCTCTGGAATTTTTCCGAAGCATTTTGAACAATTTTTGCAAATTTGCAAAAAATTTTTAAGTTAAAAAATTGCTCGAATCGTTTTTAAAAAATTCAGTGCATTTTTTGAGTAATTCTAACAACTTTTTACTCTCGATGATTTTTTTCCAAAAATTCATATTTTTGGAGAAAAAAATTTACGAATGAATAAAACAAAATTTTGCATTCAGGACGCCATTTTCAAAACCCTAATGCAAAAAATCAAATTCTAAATCATATTTTCTTAAAGCTTAGACATTTATGGCGGATATTTTGGCTTCTAGGGCACCTAGAGAGCTGAAAATTGGCAAAAGTTTTTTTTTGGTGTATAATAAGCTCCTAATTTTTCAGAAAAATCCGTGAGACACGTGCGCACGGTTTTTTAAAAAAGTATTATTCTGACCCATATACAATATGTACATTTGGAAACTCAAAATGTAAACACATTATATCCATATATATGGAAGTTTTCTAACAGTGTGAAAGATCTCTGTTCTGTAATTGAAAAGATGAGCAGAAATGCCAGTCGTACAGCTAGATGGCCACAACCAATCATCTTAAACTAAATGTTGGCAAAACTAAAGCCATAGTTTGTGGCAACTCCTTTTTCATTAACCAACTTCCTTCTATGGCATCTGACATTTCTATTGGTAGCTCTAGGGTACAATTTACTTCTTCTGTCCGCAATCTAGGGTTGACGCTCGACGATAGATTATGTTGGAAAGAACATGTCAATGAAGTTGTAATGAATCTACTTAACTTTATAATTTAAATGTTCGGGCCCGTGCGCAAGTAGCAAGACTTAGTAAAGTTTTGACGCATGATGCTTTGACTGTGGATAAGCGATAGGAGAGGAGAGCAAGAGACGAGCTCATACAGAGTAAAAAGGTCTCGCTCTCTTTTACTCGAGGTCCCTCAAGGTAGTAAGTTGGCTCGTCGTGAGCGCTTGTTTTCAATCAAGATTGCCAAAAAAATCCACCATCAGGACGTGAAGCATATTGAAGAGGTGTGAGAAGCGCGACGTCGAAGTCAAGTCATCGGAGACCTCGAGCATCAGAGCCACCGTCTGGGCGAAACAGCTATAATCTTTAAGTTAAGTAGGCGGTCTTGCTATATATATATATAATTTGTCATATCTCCGCTGCGCATTTAATAAGTTTTTTTTTTTATATTCACGCGTAAATTATAATCATTAAGAATCAGTTAATTCAAAAGACGAATAAGGAGAACCGCGAGGCGTATGTACGATTGTAAATTCGATTTTTATAAAGGTAAATTTTTATATTTGTATAGCGGATAAAAAGAAATTAGATTGTATATTAGAATTAGTATAAAATAAAAATATGCGTGGTACCCGTAAATTATTGTAGCAAATTATTATTTGTTTCCTATGCCTATCAATCATCTTTCAACCTTCATTCCTTATGATTAAGAGTATTATTAATATATACCGATATTTTTTACAAAGTATGCAAAAGGGCCAATACTCTAATGTATCGGCTGCATCGTCTGAGAAATAGCATTACTTTACAATTGAGGAAGCTCTTAATACAAGCGCTTCTTTGGCCCTTGGTTGACTACTGCTCTCTAGCTTACTGTAACATCTCGGATGAACAAGACATTTAACTCCAGGTGATAATGAATATGGGTATTCGCTACATGTTTGGTGTTAGAAGGGATGAGCACATCACTCCTTACAGGCATCAACTGGGCTGGACCACCAATGTGGATCGGAGACTTTACTTTGCTGCAACCCTGTTTTATAAATTGAATCAGTGTGGTTAGCCTGACTATCTTGCGAATTTTTTTCTCCGCAGAGTAAGTGACAGGCCCTCTAGGAGTGGTGTGAAGCCACTAATTCCCAAGCATGATCGTGAAGCACTTGAGAATTCATTTCACATCACTGCCACTTACGTCTGGAACTCCCTTCCAGCAACCATACGCAATCTTCCCTCCTTAGTATCCTTCAAAACCACACTTTATAATTTTATATATAACCTTGAAGCCATTTCAAAATTCCATCAACACCTTTTCAAATTCCGAAAAACATTTTGACTTACGACACATTGTTCAACTCATTTACTATTTTCATCTATCATTCGCTCATATACTAGCCATCATTTTTCATCATTTTTCATCATTTTTCATCTCATATTCACCAAATTCGTCGCATTGTACTTTTCTTGATATTATTATTATTTTCATTATATTATTATGACTGTTATCCTCTGTCAAATTTTATTGATCTAATCGTTATTATTTTTTTTTTTTTTTTTTAACTATTGTTATTACTACTTGAATTCTACTGAAACCTTTTGTTACTTACCTATGCTAAATTATATATCTTTATAAATAATTGTACAACATAATGTACATAAATAAACTGCAATCTATCAGTCAATCGCCAACTACCAAAACAACTCATCAAACCACCCACCATGCCAACCATCCACCAAACCAACCACCAAACCTTCCCACCAAGACCCCCCCTCCACGAAGACGAAGGCCTTTTATGGCCCCCCTGTTATGCGACCCCGCGCCTGCGCATCCCAGACTCTTTTTCTCGCTCTCTCTCGCTCTCTCGCTCTCTCTCGCTCTCTCTCGCTCTCTCTCTCGCTCTCTCTCCCTCTCACTCGCTCGCTCTTTGTCCTTCCCTTTTCTTCACTTCATCTCTTTGTTTCACTCACTCCTTAGTAATACACATCTATCTCTTTCTATTTTTCGTGTTTCCAACATTTTAGCGTCCATAAGTATTGACATAAGAGGGGATACAAGTGGCATACTTTTTTAATATCATGGAAATTTTTGTTTTTGTAAATACTATCATAATACCAACGCGTGAAAACGCTAAACAAGTAACAATAAAAAATGTGCTTAAATTTGCCGAAGAATAAAATTCCACTCCTACAAAATATGGATTTTTCTTGAATTTATTATTAACAAAATAGCTAAATTCAAGAACAATCTTATATTTTCCTTTATAGAGTTTGTAATAGATAAGGGTAAAATGATATACGCCACTCATATATTCGATTTATTCTAATTCATATACCTAATATATGTGGGACATAATTCCAACCGTGATCTAAAATTCTTTCAAATTTATAATTTGTTTGCACATACTACAGATTTACACAAATGTTAGTAATTATTACTTTATACTTTGAGTTAATTAAAATATTTATTTAATGTGTACTTATAAGTAAATACCACAACAATTCAGTTAACATTGATAATTTATCTATTACGCAATTATATTTTCAGTTGAACGAGTCACATTAATAGCTAGATTTATGGACTCTACACCATTAAAAAACGTTTATTCTTTACAAGCCTCACTGTCTAATATTTTTTGTTATCTCATTAGTAGTATGGATGATAGTAATGTTTATGTGGCACAAAAAGCAACTTTATGCCTTGGTACAATACATGACACAACCATGAAAGTAAGTAAAAAATTAAATTACTTTTTATTGTATAGATTAATCAAATTACGCAATATATTAAAACAATACATTTTATAAAACCATAATTCAAATGACTCGTATGCGAGACGTACCGTCATCATGCAGGACAAAAAATTTTTAATAAAAAATTCATAAACTTTTATAAATTAATGTGTATTTATGTTATTATTATGCTCTACCAATTCATCACCGCACTCTGAAATGAAATGCATCTGTTTTGACAAAATAAAATATTGCTTTTAGGAATTATTAGATTGATTTTTATTTATATACAAAAGTAAGAAATACTACTTAAAAAAAAACTATAGAAACACTTTTTATAATATTTCCAAGGTCAGCTTTATCACTTTTTTTTTCTCAAGAATCACAAGGATAAGGAAATAGCCTCTTACTTAAGGCAGACTAATACTCAATCCCCATTTTTCAACCAAAACTACATAAAAAAGTGAATTAAAATATTATCATATCAAATGAATGTACAGTTACTATAAATGGAACTTATCTTCTACATAATGACCGATAAATATAGACCATTCGACCATTTTATCCAGAATTACCAATTGAAAAACTACTTAAAGATGGACAGAAGCGAGAAGTCTTAGAAGAGGGTTCACCAGACATTATAAAAAAATTAATCGGAAAAAAAGAAAAACTGCCTTGCGCCTATACCATTTAAAGGTATAGTATTAATGATTGTGAAGCTTATGTTGAAATATACGGCTACTGCACAACGTGTAGCTCAGATATTAATATATATTGTTATGACAAGCCTTCTACTGGACCAATCATATTTATTTAGTAAATACAACAAATTCTCGAGAATTTCCTCATACAAAAAAGAACAGACTACAAGGCCTAGAGAGGCAACAAATTAAACAGGAATTAAAGAATATAAAACCAAAACAGTGGCGGTGAACGTATGACTGTTTATGGCTTCTTCACATTATCGGATCTCCATATAGCCACCAGTTGATGATGAGTGAGAGCAATCTCTAAAGCTCGTATCAGTCATTGCTTCTAGAGTGTCACTGTTAGCTCTATATGTCAAGCCAATCTCTGAAGTTCCTCTAAGGTATCTAAGGTATCTGAAAATCTGTTTTACATCTTTCTAGTCATCTTCAGTTGCATCTATTTGTCTTCTAGATAGGTAATTGACTGCGAAAGAGATGTCGGGTCTTGTTGCACCTGCTAAATACGATAGGCTTCCTAATGCCTCTCTATACGGTGCCTTTGTCTTTGTTTGCGTTTCATCTAATTCATCTAAGTTTCTGTCTACTTTTTGTTGTCTATTTTTAACTTGTCTTGTCACCATGGGTGTTTGTTAAGACTTACACTCCTCCTCCATATTAAACCTCTCTAGAATTTTCTCTATATATTCGGTTTGCTTCAAAGTTAAGATTCTGTTCTGTCTATCTCTAATGATTTTAATTCCCAGAAAGTTTTCTGGTTCTCCTAACTCCTTCATCTTAAATACTTGGCTTAATTTCAATATTATTTCTTCTAATTTTTGTTTGTCGTTGTCTGCTAGTAATATGTCATCTACGTACAAACTCAGCAAGACAACTTTTTCATTTTCGTCCAAGTAAGTACACGGGGCTCGTTTATGTCTTTTTCCAGTGCAAGTTTCAGTGCCTCTTCTGAGAATCTTACATTCCACCTTTTTGAACTTACTCTAAGGTCATATAATATAATTCTGTAGTTTGCATACTTCAGTTCCTCTAGTATTTGCATCACACTTAAGGCCATCTGGAATTTCTATATAAATTTCATCTTTTACTGTTCCATTTAGGACGGCAGTTTTGACATCCATTTGGTTTACATCTAAATCATGTTTCTATCCTTGAATTCTCTAATCACCAATCTGCCTTTGCATGCAGCATCTCCATTTTTCCAGTTTTTCTCTTAAACAACCATTTGGAATCGATTATGTGCACTCTCTTACCATCTCTAGTTGTTGATCCATCTACTATTTGCCACGCAATGTTCTCTTCCATTGATTTAATCTCTTCGTTGATCGCATCTAACCATTTTAGTAATACATATCCCAATTCATCGTCTAATTTTTTTCTATTGTCGCTACTCTCTGGACTTGATTCATTGTTTTTGCTTTTTATTGTAAGACTTGTATCTTCTAGAAGTTTTGGTTCTTAGATTCTTCTAACAGCCATATATTTTTGTCTGTTCTCTAATTTCTTTGCATTTCTTTCTGACAGTTTACGTTTCATTCCTTCAAGGTTCTTATCATTTTTATTTTCTGTTTTTCTCTTTTTAGGTTTTTCCTTTTTCTCGTTTTGTGCTTCTAGTTGTATCTCCTCTGAGTTCTCATTTTGAGTTTTGTTTCTTTGACATTGATTTTCTTCTAAATTGTTTGGCAAAGGTTCATTGTTTGCATCATCTAGTTTTCCTTCTGTCTGTTTGTGTACATCTTTGTATCCGATTTTTTCGTTACATCTAACATGTCTCGAATGAAGTAATTTTCCGAAGGTAGGATGCCAAAGTACGTAGCCTGCTGGTGAGTATCCTACCATTACTGCTCTAATTGCTTTTTCAGAAAATTTCGTTTCATATATTGGGATTATGGCATATGCTATGCACCCAAATCTTCTAATTTCCTCTAAGTGACTTTCGGTTTTCGGTGTTAGCATCTTGAGAGATGTTTCGGAATTGAGCGACTTATGTGATGTTCTATTGTAAATATGAACAGCAACTTCTAATGCCAATATACACATGCTCTCCGGAAGTCCTGAGTATATAATTATAAGGGCTCTAATTTTGTTTTGCAGCGTTTTGTTAAATCTCTCTGCTGTACCATTGAGGAGTGTGAGGAGGTGCTAAGTTGTACTCTACATTTTCTCTTTTTAATACATCTAAAAACTTTGCTCCTGTGAACTCTGTCCCGTTATCTACTCTAACATAACACACTTTCTCATCTTTACCAATAAGATTTCTCATTGTTATCAGAAATTTCTCTAAACAGTCACCCGCTTCGTTGTTGTGCTTTACTGAATATGCTTTTGCAAATCTAGTGTAATCATCTAAGAACACATTATGAATTTATTTCCGCCAGGAAATGAAGCTGGATTAATCGGTCCCATTGTGTCTGTGTATATTATCTCTAAGGGTCTGGTAGCTCTAGTTGTTAATTCGGAGAAGGTAGTTTCTCCATCTTTGCCAAAACACATACTTCGCAATTTTATTTTGATTTATCAAATTTGACACTTTTTAGTTTTTCTTCTAATTTCTGAAGTTGTTTAAGATAACCTAAAGAGGCATGTCCTAATTTTATATGGCACAGCATGCCTTTGTCTAATTTATTCTTTTTGTTATCTGTGTTATTCTCTAAATGATTTGCAATTTCAATGGACTCTTTATTATTAAACTCATCTAAGTCATAAATTTTCCTATTCAATTGGTCTAAATTCTCTATTGCTGCTTCTTTTAAAGAATCTACGTCCAAAGTTTCCTCTATTACCGCCTCTATATTTTCCTCTACCTCTAGTATTTGTGTTTTGTGTGCTGTGATTATTGTTTATATTGACTGACCTCTTAGATGATCCTGGGGGGGGCGC
>JAWWEQ010024265.1:0-11680 GCA_035583055.1 Torymus tubicola | reverse complement strand
TTTTTTTTTATTTTGACTTACCTGTTACATGTTCCGGCCCCCCCCCCCCCCCCTATTGGGGCAGTCCATGCCTTTATGTTTCTTTTCTGCCTGGCAGATATAACAGAACCATAATCCAAACTCCTCTAATGGCCAATCGGCGGACATATGTCCATTTCTGTTGCACCTGTAGCGACAATTATGTTCTGCCGGCTAATAGTTAAATTCTACGAAAAATTAGAAGAAAAAAAGTCTACGTATGATATTTCGAAATTATGCTTCGTTTTGGAGCAAAAAATCCTTTAATAGAATATTGATCAAATTACATCATTAAATTCAGAATTTTGATTAATTTTTAGCTCTAAAACAAAGCATAATTTCGAAATATCTTACGTAGACTTTATTTCTTCTAATTTTTCGTAGAATTTAACTATACTTTTTCAGACCTGTACAAGAGATTTTTTTGAAAATCAAAACCTAAATGATTTTTTTTACGTTATAAAATGATTTCGGTCGGTTCTGGGGTTTATACAGATACTTTGTACAATATAAAGGTATCTCCATGAATTTTTCGGTGGCCATACCCTTGATCGGTTTTTTCTGTGTGAATTTTAATGTTTCATTTGAAGGTATGTGAATGACAGTGTACACATACAGCTTTGAAAATATTTTTATTGAAAATCTAAGAAAATTTTACAAAAAAAAGCTCTCTTGTGTTTATCATGAAAAATGCTTCCTTGAGGAGTTATAAATTATTCAAAATCGGTCAAAAATGCAGAAAATGCTAAAATCACCAACTTTGACTTTCTGCCACTAGAAAACTATAAGTGAAGAAAATCTAAAAAAGTTCAGGGTAACATATGGGATGGTTACGAAACGATTTAGGTGATTAGAAAAAAAAATTTTGACATCTCGATTCACCAGAGAATTGCCGATTTATATGGATTGAACGACACAGACAAAGTACCATAATCCTCGAATTTCACTCTATTATGTATATTATCGTTTTACATGCTTAATATTCTCTACTTTATTTGTCTAAAGCGTATTTTATGGGGAGGATGTACGTGTAAAGCAAGCATCTACGTCGCGCCACGTTTTTATTCATTAACAGTTTTCGCGCACGGCGTTCTCATGTATAAATTCTTACGTACGCGCACGTCTAATCGATCGTTTACACTACTCTCTATTTTTCGTAATCGCAAAAAATATAAAACTCTAAATTCAATTTTTCGGTGGCTAAACTCTAACTATACGTTTAACTTTACACGACTATGCTATCGCGACGATTTCTCCTTCTGGAAGACAAGATGGCTGACCGCCATTCTCAGTTAGCCGCTTTCTAATAGCTCGAGTTACTACTCACCAAACCTTAAAGAATACCAAGCGTACTGGGCCCTTAACCTACTGGAGAAGGTGAAAATAACTTTGCAAGGCTGGAAATTTAATCTTAATATACTCTTTATTATATCTTCTAATCTATCTTCTATCAAATCTCCTAATAATATGCGTGTAGTCGTTGTGGAACGAGTGTGCGAGTCGGGTCCGCCAGCGGGAGCGCACACACGACGTCGTCGGTATGGCACGCAGTTGGTGGGGGGAGAGAGCGATAGTCCATCAGCTGCGCTACTTTGCTGCTGCGTGCGGTGGTTTCTTTCTCTATCTAAATTGATACTCTATGGAGAGTGCGTGGACTCGAAGTCCCTGTAATCTCAATATTAATATTTTCTATTAACTATACATAATTTTATAAATATCTTGAAATAATAATAACAAAAAATAAAGAAATATTGTAATTGATAATTAAAATGAATGATAGGAATCTTTACGATGAAAGGAAGTACGAGTATTTTTTACTCGCGTGTATTACGTAAACTGTTGTTTAAAAGATTGACTCATTAAATATTCCCGAAATAATTCACAAAATATTGTCATTCATCATAAATCTTCTAGTAGTTGATTAGAAGAAATCTATGCAGTACATTTCAAAATATTCGAAGGGGACTTTGAAAATGGTCTATTCAATTTTCACTGAAAGATTCTCTAAATATTCCGTGAATATTCCAGTAAAGATTTCATTAAAGCATTAATGAATCATTTCTTTGAAATTTTTAATGAAATACTTGTAGAACATTTACTAAATAATACACAACCCTAACGTTTGAAATGGTTTTAGAAGTTTACAAAAATATTTCATGAAATATATCTTCGGAATAAATTATAAATATTTTGTAAAATATTTCGTGAAATCTTCCCTGCGTATTTCATGAATATTCCAGTAGAATATCTAAAAAAATTTTTCTATCATCCATTGCAATACAGCGCAAATGTGCCAGGAAAAGCTTTATTTGAATTCTTTAAGAATTATTTCATTGAAATCTTCTACTGAAATATTTCTGGAATATTCACTGAATACCACATTGAAGCTGACGTCAGAACTGTTTTTTGAAGGTTCCAGGAATATTTTATTAAATATTCTCTTTAAATATTTTATAAATTTCTCACGATTTATTTGGTGAATTCTTCCATGCCAGCATATTTCATAAATATTCCATTGGAATAGTCTAAAAATTATATATAACTTCCATTAATATATTGCGTAAATGTTCCCGGAATGTTTCAGGAATAGATTTTATTGAAGCCTTCCAGAATTAATTCATTGAAAACTTCCATTGAAATATTTCTGGAATATTTACTAAACACTATATTGAAGCTGATATTAGAAATATTTTTGGAAGTTTATAAGCATATTCCATGAAATATTTTCTTAGAATAATGTATGAATATATCGCGAATTATTTCATCAAATCTTCCTTGCATATTTCATAAGTATTTCACTGGAATATCTAAAGAATGTTGTCTAATTTCCATTGACATATTGCGTAATTATTCCCGGAATATTTCTGGAACAGATTTGGTTGAAACCTTCCACAATTATTAGTTATATCCCAGTTGAAATCAACCAATAAAATCCAATAAAAAAAATTTGCATAAGATGTTATAAGTATTTGCACCAGTAAAATCGCATTAAATCGAATAAAGTGTATCTATTCATTGATATAAACAACAACGTCATAATCTATCGAATGGTTTAAGCTAATGAAAACATTAGTTTATGCTGATAAATAGATAAATTTTATTTGTTATAATAAGAATTTAATCAAATTTATTTTTATTTATTTAATCCATCATAGAGCAAAATAGATCGATTCCACTATACTAAACTAAAACTCAAAATAACGTAATTGAATGAATCATCATAATTCACTTGGAAATCGTTTTTTGTTTTTAATTGCATGCAGCTGACGTACTTGCAACCGTAGTGTCTTTTTCAGCAGAGCCTTGATTTTCGCGAAAAGATCTTTTTCTTTCACCTTTTGAAGGATGTCTGCCTTCTCGTGACGATCTGCGATCCATTTTTCATTCGTTGTGCTCGCTTCAAGCGATAAATACTTACACTGTAAGAAAACTTACATATATATTGATATAATATGTTTACATTTTGCGTTGTGACCAAAACAAAAGGGTGTGCAACTGTCGTGCGCGCTGGATTAGCCAGCGCCGTATGACTCACTCGGCGCGCGCTCTCTCTCTCTCTCTCTTTAGTCTATAACTTCGTAAATATTCCATATATCAAGCTGAAATTTCTATAGTATATTTTCAATATACTTTACTTTCAAAATATTAAAAAAAATCGATTTTTTCAAACCGTCACCAAGGGGTACTACCTTAACTTGAATAACTTAAAAGTAAGAAAAAAGAAAATTTAAAATTTTTCTTTTATTTATACGAAAAAATAAGTTATATTACAACATGTAACAAGATTATGTGTTTACTATAGTATCAATTTGAACATGTCATACATAGTTTAAGTGAAATAAAGTTGGCGAAAGTTCTTTTAGGAATTTTTGTTTTAATGTAAAAGATCAAAAAGTTTTTGATATAAATGTCTAAACAATGTCTTAACTTTCGATAAAATAGCTTCAAAGAAGAGTTTTCTAATAGTTTAAATAGTTCATTTGTGCAACTATTTTCCATAAGAATAAATCGCCTTAAAGTTTAAGAGAAGAAAAATACAAAATACTTATTTTAGTGACATTATAAAATTTATAAAAATACAAAACTCATAATTATATTATATAATGTCATCGTAAGGTCTTGCCAAAACCTTTAAATTAATACTCCGCTGCGTTTTCTATGATGAGTCTAATTAGGAGAGGCTCAGACCTCCGGATCACAGATTTTGCTAAAATTTTAAAATATTCTTTTGGATACCAAAATATGATGAAAGATGGACTATTAGATCCTAACGCTTTGATAAACTCAAGTTATCAATATTTTTAGTTATATTTTAAGGAAATATTGGAAAAGGTGCTGGGTTTTGTTTATTAATTACTTAGATTAGAAAATGCCTACATACAATTGTGAGGAATGAAATTAAAACTAGAGAGTGCTAGCTTTTTGTTGCATTTTTCAGAATTAAAAAATTTGAATTTACCCAAATTTATGATAATTTAAAGTTAAGCAACATAAAATTGTTGATAAATCGATGAAAACTAAAGCATTAATTTCATGTTTATTTCAATACATTTTCATTGCTTAAATTTAAACTATCATAACTTTGGATAAATTTAATGTTGTTTAATTCTGAAAAATGCAACAAAAATTTGTGCTCTTTAGTTTTCATTTCATTGTCTACAATTATAGGTAGGCTTCTTCTATACTAAATTATAAATAAATAAAACTGAGCACTTGTTTCAATATTTCTTTTTAAAATGTAACTAAAAATATCGTTAACTTGAGCTTATGAAAGCATTAGGTTTTAATATTCCATCTTTTATCATACCTTGATATCCAAAAACATATCTCAAAGTTTGAGGAAAATCCGTGATGCGGAGGTCTGAGCCTTTTCTTGGTAAGTATATACAATTTTAATATTTGCTAATATTCGTCTTGGGTAGCCAAAAGTAATGGAACGAAAACGTATATAAAAACGTCACATAATTTAAAAAAATAAAAGAATTATCGTTGAACATTTTTATACAGTGTTTCTTGGACAGACATATATAAAATACGTTATATATCTAAGGATTTTAATAACACTTGCGAATGTGCCAGCAAGAAATATAAAACTTTAATAAAAAATACGCAAACTATTTCGTTATATATTGAGGTATAGCTTTTTTACTTTCGGTGGCACGCTATTTTTGATTCTCTAGAGTTTTTCGCGTTTGAAGGAGCAATAATTTTAACTTTGATATTTATATTCTAAAGCATGTTCAATTTTTTATAATTGAAAAATTTTGAAAATCAAAAAATGCGAAAAAAGTTGATTCTACTAAACACCAATTTTTTATATTTGGTGACACACTCTTGAAACTTGAAAATTTTAATTAATATACTTTCTTTAAGGATCGCAAGCGCTTTTTTCTATAATAATAACATAAAATGAAAGTTAGTCTAGAAGATAAATAATACCTTAAGCTTTTCATTTCTGTAATGAAAAAAATTTGAGACTTCAATAAATAACTAATGATCATAATAATATCTTTTTATAAAACAAATTTGAAAGTATGCATTTTTGCATAAGGATTTAAAAAATACATGATAATTGTATATAAAAGATCGAATAAAAGAGAAAATTGAAATCAAAATACAAAATTATTACTATACCGAATTGAGAGTGCGTTCTACTAAATTTTCCTTTCTCTTATCCATCATGCAAATGATACGTCACGTTGTATCATACCGGTAGGGGCACCGGCAGGATATTACATAGATAGGTCGATTTCGACTCGTCACGCGCTTTAGAACGATTTACAGTATTGGCATGCTTTTTTGAGCAGTAGCGTAAAATACAGAGACGAATTAAAGAAACGAAAATTTTCATTGTTTTTTGCACATTTTTCAAAAGTACTTTTTTACAAATAGTCTAAACTTGCACTAAAATATTATACAAATAATTTAAGTGCATCAAGCGCTTGGACAACTTTAATAGCCCTTGATACTAATATCCTATTTAAAAAGATCAAAAAATTATTAAAGATAGAAGATTATTCAAACTTATTATACAAATTTTCATGAAAGATTGTACTTATGTTTAGAGGGACATACTCTGAAATTATTCATAAATTTGTCCAAGAGTTTTTAGGGAATCTTACGATTAATATTATATTCCAGAGCTAACTGTAAGCTTCCTAGTTTCTATTGTAACGAGTTAGGATTCTAGACACGTAATCTACTCGGTCTACACTATGGCAAGGGTTTTGCGTGAAAGAAATCCTGCTGTCCGGCAGTTGGCAGTGGCATAAGGGAAGAACAACAGCCTTAAGCTTTCATTGTAGAAAGCTTAGGCTTCTTCTTACTCGAGCGCCTCTTTCTCCACGGCACTGCTGCTAACTCCGGAGCGACATTGTTCGGCTGCTGGCTACACCTAGCCTTACCTACTAGCAGCCGATTCTCCCGTACAACGTCACGTGTTTACAAACAGCGTCTCTCTCTCTCTCTCTCTCTCTTACCTTCCCGTTACCATTGCTCCATCAGGAGTCGATGCCCTCGGCTAACTGTAGCTGAAAAGGGTGGAGGGCGGTATTCGGGAAGCATGCACGAATCAGGCACTCTAAATGACAACGCGTGACTCGTGATGTAAGATAAAACAAGAATCACTTTATTCAAAGATAGAATGTGAAAGTTGAATCAAAGTAAACGCGTAGGCCGAGACTTGGCGGAATGACTCCCGCTCGTAACGCGGACACACGCAGTCGCTGCACAGCAGCGTCGGTTACTGGTGATGGGGTGGGGGTCGATACCTACGCCCACAGGCCCAGACTGGCTTTAGGCGGTTTAATTCCACTCAAACAGCCTTACTTAAACTAACAGACGATATACGCTCAGGTATGGATAAAAAACTCATGACTTTCCTTCTGCTCTTTGACTTTAGTAAGGCATTTGATACAATCTTACCCTCTCGACTCCTCGAGAGGCTAAGAGTGATGGGGCTTTCTAGGGCTGCCATCTCGTGGATAAACTCCTATTTCGAAGGTAGGACACAAAAAGTGTCTACAAAATTTTCTGGTGATTCCACGTGGCTCAACACCAATCTAGGAGTCCCATAGGGGTCAGTACTAGGGCCTCTATTGTTTTGCCTTTACATAAATGATCTAAAAGAGTCCCTCAGTCCGTTGGGTGTGCAGCACTTACTCTATGCAGATGATCTGCAAGTATACTGTCAGTTCCCAAGAGACAAACTGGAGGAGGGACTGGCTCTGAATCAGCGGACAGCAAGTACAGTTTCGGAGTGGGCTACGAGTGCCACGCTTAAACTCAATGCGGGTAAGACGAAAATGCCCCGCATTGACTTAGGCGGTGGTACGCTGATTTCTCTCTCCAACTCTGTTGAGAACCTTGGTGTTATACTGGACTCAAAATTAACCTGGAAGAATCACGTTGATAGAATTGCGAAAAAGTTCAATAGTATCCTTTACCATCTTCGATTCTTCAGAAAGTATACCACCCAGACTCTTCGAAAGCGGCTAGTTGAGACATTGCTATTTCCTCAACTGGATTATTGTTCTGTAGTGCTATTAGATGCAACCAAGGAACTGAGGCATCGTCTGCAGCTGCTACAGAAATCTGGCGTGCGATATGTTAAAGGTCTTAGGAGGGATGATCATGTCTCTCTTCACAAATCCTCGTTGAACTAGCTGCGCACGGACAACAGGAGACAGTATTTTATGGCTGTATTTATGTACAAAATCATGCGCATGCGTGTTCCGGACTGTCTGATGGGTCTCTTCACTAGGTATCTGCCCCGGGATTGTGTGCGAGGTGTGACAAAAGAACTTGAACCCCCTCTTATGCGGAAAGAGTATGGCGTGAAGTCGTTTCAGGTACAGGGAGCGCGCCTATGGAACTCTCCTCCTGCTGAGATTCGTAACTTCTCATCTCTCAGTAGGTTCAAATCGGCAGTTAAAGGTACCTCACCGACCTCGACTAAGCGCTTTGAATTTTAATTTATTATTTTCCTGTTCTGTTCCGTATACACTATTTTAGCGGTATGAATGTATTTAAGGGATGTGTGTGTGAGAGAATCACATTTTTATTTAATTAAAATATTGCTAAGTATTAAATTTTGTACAGTATTACAAATAAATTTTATATCTATCTACCTATCTATCTATCTATCTACCTCTCTAACTCTAACACTTTATATTCGTGACGAGGGGAATGCACCCGTCACCGTCGCTAATATAACGCCTACTCACGCTTGCGGCTGGCCAGCCATCGCTCGACGCAGCCTTCTTCGCCGTACTCGCTGCACTAGGAAGGCGGGAATGGAGCACATCTCACTGTCCCCGTCCTCAAGGAGATTCTATCTCTCTTCCTCTCTGTCGCTCACTCGTCGTTGGTGGCGGCCCTGTGGCGGTCACTTATGCAGCGGTGGAGGCGCGGCGTATGCACTATCACCTTTCAAATGCGCGACGGTGACGGAACTCCCTTCTTGCGTGTCACGTAAATCTGTCCAACATGTCTACTCCTCTATCCTGCCTTATCATTCTCTGCTTCTTCTTCGTCTATCTTGTTCGAGTTCCGTGCAGTGTGTTATCAATCACGATCCAAACAAGCTCGCGAGATTCGAATCTCGCGACGCTGTATATGATTATTCGGACCTTATAACAGCATCCGTTACACTATCAAGAATTTTTTAGTATCGATTTTTCAAATATTTCGTTTAAAATTTCCAAAACCTTTCACAATCTTTTTTGTTGATTCCGGTAAACTTATGTGAATATTACGTGGAAGATTGCCAAATAACGGGAGTGACGAATTGCACTGGAACGTAACATTCTAAGTTTTTAGCATTGTTTTCCGGTTATCATTTGTTTAAGCTCACTACGACCTTTCAGGAAAGATTGTATTTATGTTTAGTGGGACCTCTTATCTGAAATTATTCATAAACTTACTTGAAAGGTTTTTAAGAAGTTTGACGATTAATGTTACATATTTTATTAAGCTTACTGTAAGATTTCTAGTTTCCTTTCAGGAAGGCTTTTAGTATTGATTCTTAGAACCTTTCATGTATAAGGATACAAAAAACTTTGAAAAATTTTTAGGAAAAGTTTCCGAATCGCACATTCTCAATCTTCTAAATTCAATCCGTTAAAATTACCGGAAGCTTTCGGGAGGCTTGCTAGAATAACGTGCGCCACTGTCGAATTGTACTGGAACTTTACATTAAACTTTCCGCATTATTTTACGGTGATCTTTAGATTAAGATTTGCTGCAATCTTTTACGAAAGCTAGGATTTACGTATAGTGGAATCTTTTTTTAAAATATTCATAAAACTGTCGCAGAAGTTTTTAGGAAGTTTAACGATGAATGATATGTTTCAGTCTTCTATTAAGTTTACTGTAAGATATCTAGTTTCCTTCCAGAAAGACTTCCATTATCGATTCTTAGAATCTTTCTGAGTCTCGTAATTGTAATCTTTTTGATTGATTCTGTTAAAGTTACGAGAAAACATTGTGGGAGATTGCTTGCAAGTAACATTATTAACAAATTCACTATATTTAGAAATCTGTTCAGTAAGCTTATTGCAATTTTCATGAAAGATTGCATATATATTTGAGAAATTTTCTCTGCAAGGATTCTGGTATCTGTCTTTCAATTTCTGCTTAAGCGTTTCAAGAAGATAAAAGTGTACTCTTTCTAAAATCATTTTTAAAATTTTTGTTTCCTTTCATAAAATAATCCTGTATTCATGATTCTTGGAATATTTCACACAAGATTCCCGTAAGTTTTCCAGCACCTTCGATGTAATATTCATCGAAAAGGCATTTACTAATCTTGATTGCAATATTGCTTTTACGATCCAGAAAGCTTAGAAGAATGCTTATAATGGAATATTTCTTAAATTTTTCTTTGTGAAGTTTTTATGCTAAGCAGCATCTCCATCTAAATATTCCAGGGAAATATTAAACAAGTTGCCTATAATTTACTCTGAAATATTCCATAAATATTATAAATACAGATTTAATTTCAGTCTTTTTGATTATTTCTTGAAATCTTCCAACGGAATATTACTGAATATTTACTAAATACTCTAATGAAGCTCATATTTGGAATTTTTTTGAAAGTTTACAGTAGTTTTTCATGAAAATTTTCTTTGAAATAACTTATAAG
Organism: Torymus tubicola; assembly: GCA_035583055.1. Lineage (NCBI taxonomy): Eukaryota > Metazoa > Arthropoda > Insecta > Hymenoptera > Torymidae > Torymus > Torymus tubicola. The sequence continues at coordinate 1,518 of JAWWEQ010024265.1, read as the reverse complement.
TATTTCACGAAATGTTGTTTTAAATCTTCCTGCTATATTTCTTAATATTCCAGTAGAATCCCCTCCTACATTAATATTCATGGACGCTAAAATGTTGGGAACGCGAAAAATAAAAAGAGACAGATAGATGTGTATTGTAAGGAGACAGGTAGTATGTGTATTATTAAGGAGTGAGTGAGACAGAGAGATGAAGTAATAGATTGTAAGGGGCGCATACCTAAAGGGTGAGTAGTCACGCAAACGCCGTGACGAGATTCGAATCTCGCGCGCTTGCACGCACAGCGACTACTAGCGCGCCTGGGGAGACGCGGAGGAAGCTGAGCGGGAAGAAGGAACCGCCGCGCCGCTGCGAGAGTGACGCCGCGGTCATGTTCAGTCTGACTGCGCAACAGGTCGCACGTGCTCTCTCCTGCTCAGCAGTGCCGCGAGAGCCCGTCGCACCAGGAGCGAGAGTGGAAGAGGTAGAGAGGGAGATAGGAGAAACGCTCGAGCCACGAAGCCACGAGGGAGCCAGCCCGAAGGAAAGAGAGAGAGAGAAGAAAGAGCGTTTAGCGTCGAGCTGGCCAGCTCCAAAGTAAGTAGCGTCCAACTTGTCATTGCCGCGTAGGATTTACGTGCGAGCGACTTCGCGTAATATATTTATATTTCTTGTCGCCGCTTGTATCGACACAAGCGGCCGCGAACGAGCGAGCGGTCATAGCGTGGCGCATATTCGTGCGTGTCTGCCGGCTGCATCATCAGCCGGCTTACCGAAAAGTCTCGGTCTGCGCAGAATACTGTAGTTGGTTTGTACAGGTCCTCGCGCCCTCAGCGCGAGCTACACCTGCGTTAATAAACACCTTTTATTATATCAATCGGTCCGTGGTTAATTTGATTTAGCGAATAGCCGATGCCCTAATGCTCCCGAATAAGTAAGAAGTCGCTCCAGTTACCCGGAGCGACGTTGTAAGGTGAAGTATAGCGAGGTCGGAAGACGGCGAGGCGCCGTTCCCCCGCCCACATAGCGATACCCGGGGCGCAAGAGCATCGACGGGAGCTGCTTCCGCGTGCCGATCAAGAAGGCACGCGGGCGTAGGCGAGCTACGCTGGCCCGTACTCCCCGCTCGACGCCCGGTTGCCGTGCACAGACACATGGCCCCCCGCACCTATATCCTCCAGGAGGGATAAAAGCCCTCCCCCAGTTATACCCCGTTACAAGATAGATAGATAGATTTTATTTTATTCGCCATCGCAACAAAAAAGTATTTACATTTGAAATACAAATTGAATACAACTATCAGTCAAAGTATAAAAAATATATAACAACTAATACATAAACATAGTCACCAGGTCAAAATTTTAAAAATAATGCAAGTGATAGGATACATATACAAATATCTCAAGTCAAAAAAGTACATAAAAATATCGCAAGTCATAATGATAAAATAAATGAAATAAATGCAATAAATGAAATAAATGAAATAAATGAAATAAATGAAATAAATGAAATAAATGAAATAAATGAAATAAATGAAATAA
>JAWWEQ010024254.1:0-27051 GCA_035583055.1 Torymus tubicola | reverse complement strand
TTATTATCTTCCAATTCATATGTAAACTGTAAATTGTCATGATACGAATTGAAAGTATTGATAACATGATTTACATGATCTTTTTTTATGCAAATAATGGTGTCGTCTACATATCTAAAGTAGAACAGAGGAGAGCAATTATAAATATTTTTTAATTTCTCTAAACAAGATCTTTCTAAATCATCCATTACAATGTCAGCAAATAACGGAGAAATTGGTGAACCCATCGGTGTTCCAAAAATTTGTCTATAATATTCATTGTTAAAAGTGAAAAAGGTGTTGTCATATAGGAATTTTACACATCTTTTTATTTCGTCTAAAGGAATAGTGCATTTTTGGACAATCGATTGGGCTCGTCTGTCAATACTATCGCACACTACTGGGATGTTTGTAAACAAAGATTTCACATCTAATGAAAGTAATACATATTCACCGTTTACCTCAACATTTTTCAATTTTTTCTTTAATTCAAAACTGTTGTCAATATGAGAATGTGGAAGTGTTATGCAATTTTTTAATTGTTTATAAATAATATTTGCTAAAAAATAAGTAGGACTATTAACTAGCGAAATAATAGGTCGTAAAGGTGCGCTTTCTTTATGTATTTTTGGTAATCCGTAACACTTTGCTAGAGTCGTATCTGTTAAAGTTAATTGATTATTATGAAATTTTTTTTGTAGAAATTCATTATTGTTTAACGATTTTAAAATTTTGGAAGTTTCTTTCTGTAAATAATTTAATGGGTTCTTTCTTACTTTTTCATATGTATTACTATCAGCCAAGAGTTCTAAAATTTTATTATTGTAATCTGATTTATTAAGACAAACTGTTACGTTACCCTTGTCGGCTTTTGTGAAAAAAATATTTGGATGATTTTTTAAAAAAGTTTTTGTAATATTAAATTTTTTATTAAATAATTTTTCTTCTTTTGAAATGTGATTAACTCTTAATATTTATTAAGAGTCATATAGATATTGTTGGTTATTTTTTCCCTTATGTCATTTTTTACTGAATTATTTATTTCTAAAAATTGCAACCCATTTTCCACATTCTTAACGATAGTGAATACATCGTCTCTGGTTAAATCTGATGTATTGCTAAAACTAGGTCCTAAAGATACAATATCCAAGACGTCAATTGGGATTTCCGTATCACTAAGATTTTTTAACCATTGATTTTTTGTAACGGATTTGTTAATTTTTTACCGTAAAAATGAATAGATTATTTAAAAACTTAATTTTTACTTTTAAAGCGTTGCGGTTCCAGAGTCTTTTGTTTGTTAATATACTAAGTACTAAAAACTTTGAAAATGAGTTATACTTATGTATTGAAACCCTTTACTTAAATAAAAATAATATGACTTCTAACATCAGTAAAATTATGTATTTTTTAATAGTATTCAACTTTTAAAATACAAGAAAAAAACAGTAGAACGAACTAGAAATTCATTTACTGAAATAAAATTCACATAAAAACTGTAACTGTAACTTTTAAAAACATACAGATTAAAAACTATTAGAAATAGTATTTCAGAATAAAAACAAAATATACTTAATCATGTTACTAAATAATAATACTGTTATCAATAAATAATCACGAGAAACACGAGGCATAGGTTATACTTATACAAATACGTTCTGTGTACTGAGCTCTTTTCCTTTTTCTTCTTTGACGTTGAAACATAACTTCGAAGAGGATTACTTTCCAGCACGATATAGATGAAGCCTCAGCATAAATCTCGAGGAGGACCTCGTGGACGGTAGCAGAAGATCTTCATATGCACCAAAACAGCTGGTATGATCACCCAGCATACGTATTTCAATCGAAGTAATCTTAAAACGCGCGTACGTTCGAACGCCGGTCGATACGGCGTCGATAACTGATCCGCGGTCGCGACACGTACATACATGCCCATGGGCGAAAGAGAGAGAGAGAGAGAGAGAGAGAGAGAAAATGACACAATCACTACACTACGCAAGTCGCAACGACGATAACTCAGGATCAACTTTGACGAGAACTTCGTGGTCGGAAGCAGAAGATTCCCATAGCCAGCTTTTGAAGCGTGTGCGCGCTAGAGCGCCGGTCGATGTGGCGTCAATAACCGTTAGTTAGCCAGGGGCGTGAGAGGGGGCGCTCGACAGTCGCAGTCACAGCCGACAACAACCGCGCCGGTTTTGACTCTATATACGGCTTAGCCCTATAGCGCCCATACAGTATAATAGAATCAGTACTTCTATTTAATTTTAACGTTAATTTAAAATAAAAAATGAATGTATGAAAATGATTTTAAAATAAGTGTAAGTTTGTACGTTTGTATGTAATCGAATTTTCAAATTAACTGTCGGAAAATTGGATGAATCAGGTCGTTTTTTTTTTTTAAATTTTATATAATATAAGAATATAAAAGGATTAATTTAATTTTTGTGTTTTATTTATTTATTTATTTTTGTAAAAATCAAAATTACCAAAAATTATCATTTTTTGCTCTTATACAATAGAATAAGCTTAACACGTTATGTAAAAACAAAAATTTTACTGCAGGTCCCTAATAAAGCGGAGCTAATGCACGTTGAATATTTCCCGAATTTTTTTAAGGAAGATAGACTCAATATTATGATTTGAAAAAATGTAGATATATTTGTCTTCTTATGAAGTATACGTGTGAATTTTTTCAGATCCCGAAAGCCTATATACACGGAGAAAAAAAATATTTGCGAAAAAAGCCGTTTTTTTTATTTATACAGGCTCAGGAGCGGTCTAGGAGGACCGCGTTTGCGGCAAACTTCTCCTTTTTACATATAGAAAGGCTTAGTAAACTTAGTTTACCGATCCCCGGAGGGGAGCATTTCAACTTACTTAACGGGGGGTGTACCCTTTGTATAGCTGTGAAAATTTTAGACATAAAGACCATTAGTATCTTTATTGGTTCTAAATTCTACTACTAGGTGGACGTTTCTAGTCTTCTAGTAAAAATTTAATATTAAGTGTATAACATTGTATGAGAGACGACCGCTACCATTAGGGAAACCTCATACCCTTAACATTGCAAACACTGTTGCTATACAGTATTTTTATATTAACTAAGAGGCTAAGCGCCTCTGAGTGCTACGCACGACAACTTCCAAATTTTGTTCTTTTTGTTCTGTTGTCAATATGAATTACAACATTGTTTCGTCTGTTAAAATTCAATCTAAAACGTCGATCCTTAACTGTACAGCTACAGTACCTTCACATTTACGAAGCGAACTTGTTAGATAAAATATCGACTCCTTTCGCATCATAATAGTAAACCATGGCAATAAACGTACTATGCGAAATATTTCAACAGAGATCGAGCGAATGGCTGTGTGTGGAGTAAGAGCCAAATCGTCAACATAAACATATACATCGAGGACTACATTAAGTGGTTCAGCCTCTGATCGGTGCAAGCGACGACAGTAGAGCGGATGTTTGCAATGCAAATTCCATCTCAGTATTATCTCGGATCGAGAAGAGAAATGGCAGTCACGCCCGGCACCTGGCGCAGAACAAAACCGATACCATTGCTCATCGAAGTTTTTACCGACTAGGTACTGTCGCCGCTGAGAATAGAATAGCTCGAGAAGTTTGAGCTGCGATGATAGCAGCTCGAGTAGCTCTAATTCGGACAAGCAGGAGAAAGAAAAAATACAGAAGCCGCCTGCTGCTGCGGTAGCATTTTGACAAGTGAAAGACTCAGAGGATACAGGAGCTGTGGTGCGTACGCGGAACTAGAACGGTTGACCGATGATCTCGGGCTTAATCTGTCCGATGTCAAAAACTTAAGCTTTGAGATGGGAGTCGAAAAAAAGGGTGAGAGTGTAAGAATGCTTGAAGAAGTTGCTGAGCAGATGGTACCCAGAAATCCGGTGCAGAAATCGGAAAGTTTCGCAACCTGTCATTTTCAAACACCTCCAGCTGTGGCTCCAACAAGGCTCTAGCTCCAGCTCGAGTTCCCAATGCGATAGCTTATCGTCAGGCGCGGACTCAGAGGAAAAAAGCCAACTGGTGCTATAAATCAAGAAAAAGAACAGTTGGTCAAAGAGGTTCTTGAAACTGTAAATGTGACCAATGATTTGATACATTATACTTATGTAACACTTAAGGAAAAAAGTGAAATAAAAATTTCAAAAATTAATGAAATAACATTTTTATAACTAAAATTTACAAAGAATACAATAAACTAATAAATACATCAAAATTCGTCGAAAAAAATTCCATTAATTATTAAATAATGATAATTGAAATTTTCGACACGAAAGTGGCATGTTCCCTAACAGTGCGGGGGAGATGCTACATAATTATAAACAAGATTTAACTTACATTAAACCTGAAAATATAATAACAATAAATTAGATATTTTTAGTTGAATAGCTAAATATGGAAAACGGTCACATCCCAGTTTTAACTGATTATCTAAACAAAATCGAACTTCAAATGCAGTGAGAAGCATCGTATTTAGTAGAAAATTTGCTATAAAAAAATAATAAATAAACATGCAACTTTTTGACTCCCTAACCATCATTTGATCCATAATAAAAGAGCGTCAACTTTTGAACAATGCATTTTAACGGGGATTTAACAGGCATTTTCAATAACATAGTATAATTAATTATTTTATAAAATAATGGGAGATTGGGAGAGTGAAAGAAAGTCTTTGATTTCAGTTTTTATTTTTAAAAAATTTAATTTTTTTATATATGAGTTAAATAATTAAATAGAAGGTAGGGAAATAATTAAAAATTTCTTTATTGTCAACAATACTTTCGAAATTTCAAAATTGATTTTTATCCAGGATTTTTAGAGATTGCTAACTCTCCTGAACATCGTCCATTTTTCTTTCATATAATCTAATTCTTTAAGTGTGGATAAAACGTAAAATTTTTCATATATTTTTACTGACACATTTCTGCGATACGGACATCTTTGATTTTGACGCTCCGTAGTGTTGCAATGTCTGTACTCAAGAATGTCAACGAAATAATGATATATGTTATAAGGTAATAATAATATCAAATATACTCTCACAGTTGTACAAATGACTAGAAATCATAAAATAATGTATTTTATATATTTTTTATTTGTATTTAATTTTTCAAATTTTTGTTTTAAGAGAAAGTTATAAGGTAAAAATTTTCTAAACGCAAATTTTGATATTTTTTTTATGTTTTTGGTATTCTTCTATGGAAAGATATGAATTTTTAAAAATATCTATCTTCATGTTTGTAAGTACGTTATTGACCAAATTTTATATAAGTCATAACATTTTTTGATAATTTTCCAAAAGTAAAAGTAAAGCAAACAAAATTATAGGGAAGGTAAGAGAGTGCACTTATCTTTAATATCAGTTTTTAAAATTTTATTTTTCTCGTTAACATCGAAGGGCACGCTTAATGCACCGCTGACGAGTATAAGTTTTTTCATATTAGTTAACAAAATATGATAGTAGAAAAATGTACGCCTAGGTAAATAGAAATTTTTACATCAAGTATTCGCCAATTTTTTTGACACATACATATATTGTGAAAACCTGCTGTTCAACTTCCAAAATTAATATATGTATATATTGTATATATATTCTCTCTTTTTTTTTATGTTTTACCGACACATATCTTTTACCTGGCCTATTATTTAACAAGTTTTTAAATTTTTATAACTCTATCCTACCTTTGTAGAGACACTATTATATTACGATTTTGTGCTAATTTTTACCTCCTGTCTCATAAGACTTCCTTTTAATAGATAATGTTTAGTTTAACATAGTAGTCATTTTTATATTTTTTACATGATTGAGTGATTATACTATCATAATCTGCGCTTCCAAAAAGAAGAACAGTGGATTAAAGCGTTTATTCGTTTTTGTAAAAAAATTGTATATAAATAGATATCTACGTAAAATTAAAATTTGTAATTTTGGAAGAATTTTTTTATGTATAAATATCTATATTAATAATTCACAAGGCTCATTTAATGATTGTAATCAATAACATTTTCTAGAATAATATTTTGATGCCTTAACTTTTCTTTTAACTTTATTTGATGATTTTGATTTTTAAATTGAAGATTATATTTATATTTCTAAAATTACAAACTAGAATGCGATAAATATATAGATTTTAAAAAAGTGCATCGAATCTTATTATTTTTGAAGAATGGCTGCAATGAAATATTTTGTTGGGGTTAGAAGAAAAAGAGGTTTTCTTGTCGATGTACTGAACAAAAGTCAGTTTTAGTGGCGTGCTGTTAATGATTCAATTCTGACAGTGCACTACAAAATTTTTTTATTTAGCATCCAAAAAGATTCTATTTTATGGATGATTTTTTGTTAAAATTCAAGTTGGCAGATCTTTTGAAGAAATTTTCATTGCACTGGTTCTTATTATCAGTAATGAAAGATATATAAATATATATATAATAAAATGAAAATTATTATGGTCTATTTATAATAAATTTAATTTTTTTATTTTTGTAATTTAAAATAAATATTGACACGTTAATTATAAATATTAAACCTTTTAATAAGTAGTATTCAAGCAAAATAAACAGTTATTGAATGAATAATAGGCGACTCATTAGAAGTAGAGAAAATATTTCGAAATATTCGTGCTTTATATATACTGTTTTGAAGAATTTTCTAATCGTGTGTGCCAGCAAAGTGATTGTCGTGGAACTTTATGGATCCAGAGTACAAGCCTTTCTGAAATTTATTGAGCTTTCGAAAATAAATGACGTTTGATAATAATTTGTAATTTGATTTTCGTTCATTTGTATACTAGAACATCAACGTTTTATATTTATAATAACAATATACATCTAAAGACCTTAATTTTATCAGTTTTCTAAGACAATACTTCTTCGGAAATTTAATGTTCAGAATTTCGTTGTTTCCAAACTTTTAATTACTACTCTCAATTACTGCCCTACTTAAGAACATTAATTTTGTTATATAACTTGCATCATAAATCACTGGTAAAAACTTAATTATATTAGAGAAGGGTGAGAGAGAGAGAGAGAGAGAAAATAATGATAAAAATGACACTTTTCGAAATATCTCCAAAAAGGCTATAGTAAATGATTTTCTGGCCTTCATGTATTGTTTATATTGTAGAAAGCTATCAGTTGAAGTTAAATATCATCCAATTTAATGTCAAATTTCTAAGAAAAACTAAAAGAAAAATTTGGATGTTATGTCATTTTAGTCCTAATCTCCTATCTTAAAAAAATGATGGATTTGTTACGAAAACAAGTGGCGCTTAAAGATGACTAGTCTATTAAATGGGGGAATAATAGGTGAAACAGCTTTTCATCGCTGGTGATTAACAGACCATTTTTTCTACCCATTTACTATGATTCTAGCCATTTTGCGATAGATGAATTTCTACTAGGGAGGCAATAGAATTTTCTTTAAAAGTTCTGTAAAGGTTTAAATTTGAGTTTTTACAACAAAGTCATCTCGAAGATTGATTACCGCATTGTCGAAATAGAATCATTTTCAATGTGTCGTCGGAATAATTGCTTATAGCACGTTGCTAAAATGGATTTCTTTTTGCTCTAACCCAACTGTGTAAGTTTTAATTAAAACTTGAATGTTTTCTATTATATAAAAAAATTATTTTGCAGTTACGTAAAAATATTTGTATTAAAGCTATAGTGATAAAAATGAATATTATTCCTTGCATACTATATACTCTTTTGGCTTGGAACTCTATAACTGTTTGTGTTTACATTATTTATTGTAATATAAAAAATTTTGATACGAGTAAAAGCATATATGTATTGTATTCGAAGAAGAAAACAAGTTAATCTATAAGGGCCAAGTTCATAATCCTTTATTTAATTAATTTTATGTAAATAGAATATTTTTGTTACTAATATGACTGGATTTTGTGCAAAAAAAAAATGATTTATCTGCAGCCAATGTTTGAAACATACTTTGTGAGTTTTTTCTCAGAAACTAATGTGGCAACCAACGTTACAAAAAATATCAAAAAATTGATCTTGATCTGTTGTGTAACATTAATTTTTTTTGTACCTTCGCACAATACTCGACGTTTTAAAAGAACCACCTTAAGCCGTATTGTATCGTCTTTTGATAGAGTAGATATCATTATTAATGCATAACTTCCACTGATTCTATAAAATTGAAATGACTCAAGATTAATAATAGTGTTATAATTTAAGTTCAAAGCACACAAAACACGCGACGAAAGTTACAACAATAGAAAAAATTTGGTCGTTTGTATATGTTTAAAACAAATGTTCGTTGATGATTTATTACTATTTATTCAATAATTATTCTTTAACGATTTTTTTATGTCTTGTAATCTATGCAAAATTACATGATATTTTATTGTTGTGTGAGATTATAAAATAAATAAAAAACCAAATTTTGAATATAATAATTGCATATAATTAAAGGAAAAATTGAGTTAAAAATTTTATATTGTAAAAATGAAAATTTAAACGTACAGTTTAAAATATACTTATATAGTATAAATATTAACCACTTATGTAAACGAATCCATCTGGATCGAACAGCTAGAGAACGTCTATATTACCAATTTTTTTAAAATTTAATAATGTGATTCTACTTTAAAATTAGTTAGAAACATTTTATTTTATTTTTCAATTGCTCTCGAATTGCATCTGGTTTGCAATGTTAAGAATTTTTTACAGAATCGTAACTTTAAATTTTTTTTCATAGTCATCTTTAAACTACTGCCATTTTACAAAAACTAAACTATACACTCATTTACTTAGTTAAACGTCCTTTTTCATCCTCTACATGATATTTACAGCAAAATATAAAATAAATAAGTCATGAAGTTATTATTAAAAAAAATGTACGTTTCGGAAAAATAAATTTTTTTTAGAAACTGGCTTTTTCTAAGTGATTTTTTATGAAGGTAGGGAATGTAAATACCTATCAAAGCATACCTGATAGATCTAAAATACTTCATTGTGTTTTCAACACCTTATGTTCATAATTATATATAGTCATTATAAATAGTCTTGCAATATATGCGTAAATAGTGTACATATGCGTAATGTATACAAACTCGCGCGTGCGCAATAAACGGTTTAAATTTTTTGTTTTGTATCTTTCTAGAGTTTTTAATTAAGTATATAAGAGCCTTTAATTTCGATTTCAATTGATCTCGATCATATAATGTGTACACGTGTATATACAGATCCATCATACATTATATAAGTTCATAATTTATGTCTTAAAATATTTACAATGAATTCTGTAAATGTTGTTTTATAATATCTTTAATGCGTTATATTTAGGCAGTAAATAATTTATTATAAATAGCAATACTAACATTTGTTAGTTTTCTCTAATATGTACATGTAAAACGTGACGTATTCGCTTTCGAATATATACATTTTTCTTTTTGATTTTTAAAGGTATGTATTTTATTGTTTTACAATATATCATGTTGTGATTTCAATTAACGATTTGAAATCGTGCATCACTCACAAAGAAAGCATATGTATTTAGATAGCTAAACTATATGTATGTAATATCGAACCTCTCCAGCGAAATCATTCAATGAATTCTCTGAATTAGACACCTTTTCATTGTGCTTCTTGAAAAACTATAAAGTTATTTTTTCTTGTCAAAAATGGGCTTTCTTTTACAATTCCAGAAGCTTCTATTATTATAAAAATGAAGATCTATTATAACATCACAATACAGCTTTAACAATTATATTTTTTGGTACACAATCGTTTGAATGAAAAAAAAGTTCTTTTTCTTCACTATTATCTAAAAAAATAGCCTGTAGAGGTTCCTCATTTGCAAATGGTTCTGATTTATATAGTGACTGAACCAAATCTCAGGCTTCATGTTTTGTCTTTACAAATGTTTTGTCTTTACTACTTTGCTTAATCCATCTTTAAATTTAAAATCAAACACATTATATGTTTATCGATGAATACTTAATTGTTTTGCAAATTTAATCATAACAAATGTGTTCGAAGGAGAGTTCTTTCATTGATTTTTAAATTATCGTATTGCAAATTTTTATTGAGTTTAAATTTTTTCTGTTAAGTCTTTTTTTATATGGAAGTTATCAAAGCTATCAAGATTATAAGAAATTTATAAACTGTGTTCTAAGTTTCTAAATTTCATTTGGAGTAGCAGTCTAAACATCACGTTACTATAAATAAAATGTATAATTTGGGTTAAACATTGGAATAAAATGCTATTACTTTTTAATGCAAAATAGCATATCACAATAAACAATTTAGTCATGCAGATGGTTTTATTTATTTTAAATAGTAAAATAAAACATTTTTTTTTAATTATTAATAATTTTGTATATATTCTAAATTTATTTCGGTCCGCAGTTATGTTATTTGAAACAGATTCATAAGTGTACCAGCATATTTGTTTTTCAAAAGCTAACGGTGGTTTTACAAAGCACAAATCCGCGCTGAAATATCTCTGGACCAACATAATTTATATGGTCCTTACAAACACCCTTTTAACTGACATATGCTTAAAGTACGCTCAAACGGAAGCAGTTTCCACTCTGAGCCAAAAACGACCGAGATTAATATGGAAATTTAAAAGAATAATGAAAAAAATCAAAGACAAAGATAAAGGATACAAGATTCAAATGAAAATTATAAATTACAAGAATGAATAGTTTTATAAAAAATCTAACAGCTATTATGACGTGAAAATTAATTATATTACATATTAAAAAAGAGTTCAAATAGAACTGTTGCATATAAATATTCAATTCAAACGTCAATGAGCCTTGCTTATAACAATTAGTGCATTTATAATTGATATTAATATTATCGGTTCAAATAGAGTCTTCTTATCTTATATTATATTAAGAAAACAACAGTGAATGTGAAAATTAAAATTTTTTATTTTGATATCTTTGACTAATTCAGAAAAACTTTTAGATCCATTGTAGATCATTTAAAAATTTTGAAAAATTTATTCAAAGTTTTGTACAGTAGTAAACATTGATTAGACTGGTCTCTCGTTAATTCAATTAATCAAGATAAAAATTTTAATTTCCGCGTCTACTTTATCGTGGTTCTAAGTGAACATAATCTTCATGACTCTATGTAGTACCGTGCTCGAAGCCGCAGTCTCAACAGTTCATTCGCGACTTACGGGTATAGCGGATAAAAAAGGCGATTTGTCCGAAGGAGGCCGTCTGGGTGCGCTTAGCGGCTCTCACCTCTTGCCCCGCTCTTTCCCCTCTTCCTCCTTTCTTTCCTTCTCCTTGCACTCGGCAGCAGCAGTGGCGGCGGGGCCACGGATGCGCGGTTGCGAGGGGCAGAGCACGCGGGGCAGGCAGGAGCAGTAGCCGACGACGCCGCCGCCGCATAGTCGCGGCGTGCCCTAAGAGGTCGACGGCTCGGGGCTTGCGTCTATAAAGTCGAGATCCAAAGCGCCACCGCCTCCGTCGCCACAGCCTGTACTCTTGCGTCGGGTAACGCGCGGCGAACCGCTTATGCGCGCTTTTACCGACGCCGTCGACACGCTCAGTCTGCTGCCACTGCTGTACTCGATCTTGAGCTGCGGTTGCATCTGGAGCTCCGCTGAAGGCTGCTGCTCCTCCTCTGGCGGCCTGCGGGCAAAATTCAATATTTACATGACTTTGGAGCACTCTGAAACCTCCGATGACATGTTGAAAATATGTTTTATTAAATACATTATTGAAAAATTGCAATAAATGGTACTATTGATCATATATGCATATATAATTGGCTTATTCTCTCTTCGATGTAGGTAATGGTTTTAAGTAGGATTGATATTTTTGTATGTGATAATAAGATATTTGATGCACTTTTGCCTTCTAAAAATCAATAGTAGATACCAGATCCAACCTTTAGTTACATCTATTTTCCGAAGACTGTTCAATTTACTTGTTAATTTTGCCTTTGAGGACTGTTTACAAGATATATAAGAATACATACAAACATAATACTACTAATTTTCATTCCTCAATTTGAAACTACAATTACTTTAAAACAAAAATGAAAGCTTGTTTAATTTTTTCTTGTTAAAATGATGTTTAGATGTTCCAAGATAAAATTGTTACTGCTTTAAATACCGCATTTTTCCGTAATTATTACTTTTCACCACTACTCGGAAGAGACAAATTTTAACGTATATTGTAGTAAAATATCTTTTTCAATATTTTTGTCTTAAAATTAATTTTTCACAGTTCCAATATTTCCTCTATGAGGAAGCAAGATAAATCATGAGTAAAAGAAAGGATTATTCTTAGCAGTTAGTTCTCCTTAGAATTTAAAAGCAACTTTTAAAATTTTCTTGTGATTCTTTTTTGCCTTGAAATTTAAGTATATGAATGAATTAATGACTTGAGTTTTAAAGACATGACACGTATATATAACTGCATTTACTCCATTGGCTATAGTTCTTTAAAATTTACTGATGCATCAAAGTTGATTTTAAATTCGCTATATAGCAAGTATTATATTGAGTACTTAAATTTGTACATATTTTTTGCAAATATAAATTATTTAAATCATTTTAATATTATATATTGTTCGATAAAATTGAATAATTTCTTATCTCTAAAACTCTTTTTAATAGTATTGTATCCTATTCATACTTTCTTATGAATATAAAAGATTATCAACAAAATATGAAAGTCTCAATCACAGACAGCCATTTTATATAACATTATCGAAATAATTAAATGTCATACTTTTAATCTTTAGCATGGCGCGTGAAATTATAATGCAGCGACGCATCTCGCTTCTGCGCGGCGTCACTTTTCCTTAATAAACCCAAGATTCTCCGCAGTATGATGAACTTGAGAATCTTGAAGGTAGCAACGTATTAAACTTTTTATATTATCGTAAAAAACTACATCATAAGGTGCATCTATTGCAGCTACTGTTATTAGAACATTCCTAGTTGAAAATTTGTAGTGTTCAATGTAGTTGATTTATTGTACTATGTTTTTTATCTAATGAATTAATATAAATAAATTCGCATATAAATTATTTACAATAATTCATAAGAATTATTTTATACTATAATCATGGGATCGTTACGAGCTTTCTATAGCGTTGCCGACAGTACTTTAAAACGATTTTACATAATATTTATACAAAATGAAACTTTGAAAGTTCAAATTTCTAATATTTATTTGTATTGTACAATATACTTCGTTATAGGTACATAAAAAACCCGTTGCCAATACGTTGGTACTTAGTTTTCGCAAACTAATGCACTTATTATTATTATTTTTTTTTATGATAATAATTAATTGTATCAAATCCAATTCTTTCAGCAAATGCTTCTCAGAAATATAGAAAAAAGAAATTCCACAAAAAATATTTTATTAAATAATCTCTTTCCTCAAAAACAAATGAAAATAATTTTTTTAATTTTCAAAAAATTAAATATTATCTCTTATTAGAAACTGCGACTCAAAATATCACACAAAAGTTTTAACTTCAAATATGTTAATTTGGTCGCGACCATATAGGGATGTTGCATGAAAAATGAAATCAAATTCCATTATATCCGTCAGATAAAATATTGAAAAATAATCGACACGTATTTTTTCTTTTTTGAATTTAACATTTATTTACAAAGATATAGCAATATGAAAAGTGCGATTACGTCACAATTGTACAATATATAGCTATACCGCGCCATTGTGACGTCACAGTTGTCTTAAATTGTAACTAGCTATAACTTTGTTAATAAATGTTAAATTCGAAAAAAAATACGTGTCGATTATTTTTCGATATTCTATCTGACGGATCTAATGAATTTTTTCATGCAAAATCCCACTTGAGGTTTGTTCAAAACCAACTTAATTGAGGGTATAAAAAGGAAGACATTATTGTTATTATTATTCTTTATCAAATAATTTTTTTCTTGAAAACAAATAAAGGGAATCTTTTAAAATTTTAATCTAAAATTTTTTATTCTAATAAATGATTCAAATTTTGAGTTGATAAATTATTTATTTTGAGAGATTTTTTTTTTGTAAAACGAAAGAAAATCCAGACGAAGAGGATAAACTCTGCCCGAAAAAGTCGGTGGATTGGCTTTTAAGGGATCGAGTTATATACACACATATAGATCATCATACACGAAGACATATATGAAAAAAATATATATGTTGGAATCCGAAAATAGAAAATGCTACAGGTCTTTATTATTAAACTTTTGTATCACTAATATAATATATAACAATTATTCAAATTTAACAATTATTAATTCCACACGGTAAACTAATAGTACCAACAAATTAGTCAAAAAATTATAAAATAATTAAAAATTATGTGGATTCGACGTATATTTATTTATCATTTTTTCGAATTTCATTTATAACTTTTTATGATTTATCGATACTTTATGATATCTGCCTGTTCATTAATTCTTTACCGATCCCTTGTTTAACAATATAAAATATTAAAAAAAATTTCCAGGTTCCGTGTATTTCACAAAGATTAACTGTCACATTATCTTCTAAAATTTTAACGGTCACTACTAAACTGAAAAACAAAAGAAAATACTGTTGACGTTTTCACTAAATCGTCCTAAGATATGCATACATGAATATACTTGTCACCCTGCATCAGCAGCTAAACGAGTTAGTCTACACCGCCTATACGTTTTGCGCTGTTCGCGTGGAAATTGGGCCAACGCGCGGGGTTTCTGGCCCCTCGGGGGGTGGGTGCGAGACACTCGCACCGAATGGTAAGAAGTGCCTCTCTCTCTTTCACTCTTTCCCCTTTTTCCGCGAGCGTTTCGGGTCACAAAGTTTCTTTTCTATTGAGATGCAGTGCGCCGTCACGCGTACGTAAGCGCTCTCACCCCCTTACTGATCTTAGAGCATTGTGTTTCCACAAGCTGGTTTTCGCGCTTCAGAAACAAGAGTAGACGATGGTGAGACAGTGACGCGATTTTTTTTTAACGAGTGACAATGGACTTAGTCAATGAGTGTTTTTTTACATCTTACCTTTGTATTGTTTTATAGCAGATTATTTTCTCTCTATAAAGTTTGTATCAAGGTAGCTGACGTTTAATATCAACCTTTTTACAACTACTTTTTTCTTGCATATTATAATACTGGCCACTTTCGTCATTTTCTTTTTCTCACGATAAATGTTTAGAAGTTATTATATATCGTATACGTTATATAGGTAATGGCAAGAAAGTTGTCGTACTTTCCGACCAATTAGAGATACCTTGGATCGGTTTTTTTCTGTGTGAATTTTAATGTTTGAATTGGAGGTATGTGAGTGACAGTGTACACATACAGCTTTGAAAATTTTTCTATTGAAAAACTGAGAAAATTTTACAAAAAAGGTCTGTTTATCGCGAAAATTGCTTCCCCGAGGAGTTATAAATTAATCAAAATCGGTCAAAAATGCAGAAAATGCTAAAACCACCGACTTTGACCCTCTGCCACTAAAAAACTATAAGTGAAAAAATCTGAAAAAATTTTGGGTAATTTATGGGATGGTTACGAAACAATTTAGGTGATTATGAAAGAAAAAAAATTTTTGACCTCTCGATTCCCCAGAGATATATATTACTCATTATATATTGACAATTCATTATATAGCCTAGAAGATTGTCAGAAATCTCCAGGAACTTATGTAAAAATTTGAATTTGATTCGTGAAATAGTTTGAAATGTATCTTATTTTATAAATATTAATATGTGAGTAAGGATGTCAATATAGAAAGAAGAGTAAAAAAAATATTTTCTTAACCAAATAACATTAAATAAAGTATGTAAATCTTTTTTATGTATCATCAAAACTTTAATTTGAGTGATTCATATTTTATATTCACAACATTTTGAGTTTTAAAAATATAAACATTTTAATGACTTTTTAGTTTGAAACAAAAAAAAAACCCTAAGCCTGTTACTTAAACTCTGTCATCGGTTATGTAGGTCATCTGAATATAGTATACCATGATTGTTGACATGGAAACAAAAAATCTCAAATTCTACATAGTGAGATCTACGTAAATACCGTCGTTGGCTTGGACATCAAAGCAAAAACGCATACGCACCACCGATACGGTATACGAAATAAATTCTTCTTACAGAGCGCGGTTATGTAAATATACAAATAGCATAAAAGATTTTCTTGAAATATATGTACATTTCGGAAAACCGTATTGCTTGTCATATTATAAACCATTGTAAATGCGTTATTTCCTTTGAAGTCTAATACTACATAATGTTTTTTTTTTCAAAAATAATAGAGGAAAATGATTTTGTAGTTAATTAAAATGCAATTTAAATACATACTCAGCATAGACTTCACATAGTAAAATTCCAAAAATTGAGGTTAAACATTTTCATCTTTAACATTGCAAACTAGACTATTACAAAATCAGTAAAACTTATCGAAATCAGTATATGTGTAAAATTTCGAGACGTTCTATAAGCTTTAAAAATTGAAAATCGAAGCCAAATTGTACTATCAAACAATTTTTAAATTTGATTGTGAAATATGATCTGAAAAGATCTCGTTTTTTAAATTTATTCTAGTGTTGTTTTCGGTAAAATGACCCAGAACTAAACTATATCGATAAGCGAAAAAGTAGTCTATCAAAATTGAGCTTATACGTACCTTTTTTACACTAAACAAGGCCAAAATAATTGAAAAAGTGTGTCTTCAACAGAATTTCTATTTTCTTTATATATCGCGTCTTCGCGTATTACCTTAATCTCTGTTCAGCCTTCATCTCTGGCTCTGTTTGCGCCGCTGTGGCCATGGCAGTGTTAAGCTCCTCCTCCCACTGACGTTCCTTGCGCTCGCGCTCCTGACGCTCCAACTCGCGCTCGCGGTTATAAACACGGTACTCGGGGATGAAGGCCAAACGCCGATGGTCCACGCTCCCGGGCGTTGTGCCGGTCGGTCCTGCCGCTCCTGACACCCCCGTTGCTGCCGACACTGCTGCTGCCGGCTGCTCGCTTGACTGCACGCCCACCATCGGCTCGTCGGCTAGCGACTCGGCCTTCAGTGATCTGCACATACGTAAACGCGACCGAGTGATTAGAGGGGCAGTGGAGGAGGGGAGAATCAATGAATGAACGGAGAGAGCGAGTCAAGGCTCGCGCCGCGTACACCTGGGTTGCAGATGAGGGAGCTGATCACGGCTCTTTGTACAGGGATGCGTAATACTGCTGACATATAGTAGAGCTCAATATTCGTTGCCTTAGGAGACATTTGTCTAATCATAAGTACTGAGTATTTCTATATTGAGCTAGACCCACGGAAAAATTAAGAAAAACGCCAGAGCATATTAAAATTTGAAAGAAGTATATAAATCATGCACATGCTTGTGCTAAAATTAATTAAAACTGGTCTTTTTTACATTCAATATTTACGCGTACGACAATTTATATAATAAGTTAAATATGAAAGATCGGTTAAAATGTTTGGTCTGTCTAGAAATGTTTAATGGTGCATTAGTTTTCGTCAAAATGTAATATATGAGTATTTCGAACGTCTTACGAATAGTAACAAGCGTACCTCGGATGTAAAAACGAAGTTTTTATATAGACAAAGAAGAGTTGGTAGATAATATTGTGCAGAGAAGCACGATTCCATAGTTTTATTTTGATGACCGTGTTGCAAAAAATGATCAAATATATTAAATTGCGATTGATTGATGGTGTTACGTGTGGCTACACGAACGAATAAAAAGCACGAAATAAGCAAAAGGCGTCCGATTACAATATGACGCCGATTAGCACAAGTCCGTCCGGTGGCGGCCGTGGCTCTTTGGTAGCGTCTCTGACTCGCGAGTCGGCGGCTCTGGTTCGATCCCAGGGTCCGTCACTATTTATTAAATTATTTTACGAGAAATAAAATCGTAACAATGGCATCTTTTGTTAAATACTCATAGTATCCTTCTTGCAATAGATTCTATTTTTCTTTTTAATCTTGTAAGCAGTTACATGGCTGTTAATTTCAGAGCCCTCGAACAAATCTATAAAATGCTGTAAATCACTATTTTGTTCTTATGATTTGATTGACGAAGTACGACACACCCGAATACGGTTACAAAACATGTACGAATGAACGAATGAAAAAATAATAATAAAAGCACTTCAGTTAAAGAAAAAATTGATGAAATTCAGTTTACTTCGCATTAATCTTGATTGACTTTGAGAAAACATTTTTTCGTGTACGAGTGCACTTGTACACGGCACATGCAGTTATTTTTCTGCTCTTTAAGGGCCACCTCAGCGAACCATAGACTCGTACAGAAGTCTATATAAGAGGTCGATAATTGACTTACTGGTAAAACTTTTCGTTAAATTGGAGGAAGGCAGAGTCGAGAACAAGTTTGACATTTTCTAAAAATTAAAGCATGACTAAATTTATTTTATTTTCCAGATGAAAATGCTCACGGTGTAAAGTACTTAGAGAATCAAATCCTTAAAAAGAGCATTCAGTCGTTGGCAATTATGGTAGTGTAGATAATTGATTATAATTAAACTTTTTTAAAGAAAAAAAGGATCATGAAAAATTTTAATTGCGATCGAAGGAGCGCTAAACTTTTGTGAAGATTGCACGATGAGCTGTTGACATACCCGCGTGAAAAACGCGTAAGAATGTATTGGCAATTTATTAAACCACTAAACTCTTAAAAGATAAAAGAAATTAACGATATATTGGTAATGTATTGGATCAATGTGACATTAAATACTAGTGAAACAATTGACAATATATATCCAATAAATTGGATTTCGTGACATAGCGCTATATCGGCGATATATAAGCAATTCGATTAGCAATATATTGGCCACATATAATCAATGCCCATTGCTCATATATTGCTAATGCATTGCCAATAGTTTTTTTTTTACGCGAAAAGAAACTATTGTGCAAACGGATCATTTATTTTGTGAAATTTTATCGAGATGTTATCTAAGTCTATTCTAAGTAATTTGTAATGGTTATAGTGTGCGAAAGAGAAAAATTGATATTCGACATGTATTGGATATTTTACGATTGCAATGGCGGCGTTGTTCTTATCGGTCTTAATGAAAAAAAAAAGTTATTATTATACAATTCAAAAAAGGTACTGTTATTGGCACTATAGGTAAAATCGAAATTTTCGCCCTGATTAAGAATGTCTTGTGCAATAGAAAGGATAAGCGAATTGATATCCAATTTAGATTAATATTCTTGGTTGTTAATTTTCAAGTATAGTGGATCCCATTCTACAAAGAAGATTGTTATCCAAATCATATTCTAACTTCGTAGTCATTTCATATTAAGGATGGATTTCTACCAGAAAGATATAAAATAATAAGAGAACATTTTTATTTATCTACTCTATAATAATTTAATATTCATGATTATACAGAAAACAAATATATTGGGTTATTTATACAGTAAAATTAAAATGTTATAAATATTTTAGCAGCACAAAATTATTTATTATGGGTACAGATTGTATTGATTTTTGTTCGTTTCTAAAAAATAAAATCAGAACTTAAAGTTTATTATAACTTAACATATGTAATCTCGTTATACTGATTGAGTGGTTATTTATGAAGAATATTTGTAAATAATATATTACAATACGTTGAAAAACACATCTGAAAGACAGTTTCTTGTTTTGTCCTTGTATCTATTAGTAAATAAAAATAAATTTCCAAAAAACAGTGTCACATTTATCTATATTAATCACATCTTTTGTACACCTAATGGCAGATATCTGACATATTTATTATGTATATATAATTTGAGTATGTGCCAAGGTTTTTATCTCCTTTTCTTTTGTAAAAGATATTTATTAATAAAAGTTTTATTGTTAGCGAAAGTTTCAGATGATATGAATATTCATAAAATCTTGGAATTATTAGTTTTGAATATTAGTTTGGCTACGCGATGAATTCGCAAAGAATTTACATGAAAAATGAGCTTCCAAAGAATTATGTAACTTTGAGAAAATATTTTTATTAATAGTTGTGGACATTTCTGATGATTTATAATTATACAAATTTATATTTTTCACATAATGAAATGCAGCGGTCATGATACACTAAATTCCTTTTCTTGGTTAATAAATAACTTATATTACGTACATGTATGTATTACATTAAATGGTCCGTATTAAATTAAAAAAGTATTTTTATATTTTATGAAGCTTTGAGAATAAAGCGATATTTGCCGAATTGATTATTTCTATCGCTTAGCAAACGGTAAACAATAGCAATATAGGTCCCTATATTTTCTCTCCTTGAAAGTTTATTGAAGTCTAGTCGGTTTTATTTGTTTGCCCCGACGTGCCGATAGCCATATGTGACTTCTTTTCTCTCGGGCATTGCGTTCCTTTGGTTTGCTCAATACTCGATAGAAAAGAAAAGATTGCATGCTGAAGATTACTAAAAATTTTAAAAACGTTAACTTCTACAGTTTAAAATATAACGTCGCATTATTCTTTGGTTATTTAATTAATTAACTTTTATGTTTCTTCTGATATAAAAATCCACCATTTTTAAATATATTGTGATGATGTAAAAGTTCAAGTTTATTAAAAAAAAATATTTGTACCATCATAATGTTAGTTTCTTTTTTCATTTTCTTATCTGCTTCGTTAGAAACACGGAGTAAAAAAATCTACATGAAACAAGACACGGGCTATAAAAGGAAGCGGTATAAAAAAGATGCAACAATCTTATATAATAATCTTTTTAAAAGAATCTTTTGAAGTAAATTGAAGTTTTGTTAGCACCAGGCAACCAGGAGCTAAAAATCAAATACATGAAAGAGAAGTGCAAGACTTTCGAGATGCCGAAAACTGTGTTTGATTGTGGGAACGTCTTTTCCAGAATAGAACAATCCATATTTACTTTATAAATCTAGCTTTTAGTAGACGTCTTATGTAGAATTTTCTATGACTGAAACTGTCATTCAAAATTATAGAAATAATTTACATTGTAAAAAGAAGATGTAAAATTACTTTTAATTTTAAAATGGATTTTTAGCACTTTTATCAGAATATACGTGAAATACGTAAGTAGAGCTTGTTAATGTACGTTACGTATTACTACTGTTACTTAAATCGACGCAATTCATGCAACTGTACTTGTACTATACTATAATATTTTTCGAAACAGAAACGTAAGATGAAGTTTTATACTACCAGTGCAACAACATAATATAAAGAGGTAGAAAAATTTCATGGGTATTACGAACAATATTTTTTGGTGATAGGAGCCGTAAATTTGTTTTTATAGTGTAGTACTATAGGTTGAAAAAATATCATTTTACACTCTTGCACATTAAAAATAACTTTTTAGAGAAAAGAGCTTGAATCAATAGATAATTTTTTAATTTTCTACAGGCATACCTTATCAATTTACTATGCTGAACCTCCTTTGATATGGATTATTGCAAAATTGTATTAAAGAAAGGAACAAAAGGAATGGCATAGTAAAATATATAAAAATTAAAACTACGTATCATTCATGGAAGAGTATTGTTAAAAATTTATCACAAAAGCGAAAATTTAAAGGTGCCATCGAACAGATTTTTAAATATTGCGTTTTTGTAGATTTTTTTATGACTACTTTAGTGTTTATTTTTGTTTTAAATATAATTTTATTTGTTTTTAAATTATTTTAAATTTCTTTTTAATTGTATTTAAATGTATAGGATTCTTCACAATACCTTTTTTCTTTTTAAATGGATATTTTTTAAATTTATTTGTATTGTATCTCAATGGATTTATGAAATGCATTTAAAAAATAAAGGCTGATATCGGAAATCAATTTCTGGCTGTCTATATGATAAGCAAGTACATTACGGCGAACTATCAACGTACTACTTCCTCGTATTCCAGTAAATTTCATAACTTGGAAGGCAGTTAATGTAGATCTTTTTCTTGCACTAATGACCCCCAAATTCTATTCCAATGTATAATATTTAAATGTATATATTTTTTGTAAGGAACCATTATTGTTGGTTCCTAAAAAGTACTTATTGTAATAACGATTTTTGACGTATTTATATTGAAAGAAAAAAAATCTGCGCAAAAAAAATTTCTTATCGAGTTATACTTTCCCTACTTATATGCTTCTTAGAATAATTTTGAATACCAAGAATTATTATTTGTTTTCAACCAAATTTTTCGTGTGGATCTCCGAAATAAAACTATTATATAAAATACAAATAAAATAGAGATAGACAAAATCAGTTAATTGCAAGAAATTCCACGAAAATCGAACGAAAATTTAAATGATCACTAAAATAATTTGTTTTATTATTATAATTATTTTTATTGGGGAAATTTTTACACGTCCAAAAAAGAACTTCCTAGAAATTCGCCATGAAACAGATTTTTATATTTTATGCAAAACCGCATTCCAGCCAAATTGCTGTTCATTAGAATGACGTGTTGGATTTTAGTGTTATTACAAGTTGAATGAAAAGTTCTATCGTTTTCTACGTTCGTAAGAGAATACAAACGTGCTGGGATGTCCGTCAAGAAATGAATTATTCATGTAAGTGTTCATTTTTACATAAGTATACTTAAACATTTATTCATGAGAAATAAAAATGTCTAGTGCGTTGGCTGAAAATTATTTCGTAGATCATCTTTACGCTGCAATATTTTAGATCGCGATTTAAAATTCTGATGTAGTTCCTTTAAACGCACCTTAAAATGGTTGGGTTACGGAGAGGTCTTGCTTAACGAAAAACAAAGGAATGATTCGACATTTAGAAAAATAAAAATTAGCTACATAGCGAATCTTCAAAATGTAAGTGTATTCGAGTACTTTAGGAAGGAAGAAACCATTTAGATTGGTCTTAAGAATGAGAATGAAAGTGGAAAAGGATGCTTAGCCCACCTCTGTTTGGCGAGCCTCTTCTTTTTCTTGTGCAGCGGCTTCGTCTCGACGATCATCTCCTCAAGCTCGAAGGTGGGGTCGCAATTGAGGTGGTCCTTGGGCGGCGTGAACGCTGGCTTCAACCTCTTGTTAAGCACCGCGTCGAAGTCCAGCCTCGACATGGGTCCGAGCTGCTTGAGCTCCTTGAGGCTGGAGCAGCGCTCGAGGGGTTCGCAGGCTAGCAGTCGCTCGATGAGCTCGCGCACGCCGCGGCTCCAGCGCGTTGGTGGCTCCGGCGTCTCGCTGAGCAGCGCCAGGGCCTCGCGGTGCGTCGTCGTCGCGTGTACGGGGAAAGGCCGCGAGCCAGCGAGCGTCTCCCAAGCGAGCACCCCGAGGCTCCACCAGTCGACGGCGAAGCCGTAGCCAAGCACTCCGTACTCCTCGCACGAACACTTGTAGATCTCCGGAGCTGAAACAGAGCAGAATTCAAAATTTTTAGGGCTATATCTTTACAATTCTGAAAGTCTCTTTTAACAAGAGACATTTTTTCTACTACGTCCGACGTTCTATGGAAAACTATACTCATATACACCGAGTTTACGAATTTTATAACTGTTTTTTACATAAGAATTGTCTGAATTTTATAAATGTTTATTAAAAGTATTACATAATAATATGATTTTTTTATTGAAAACCAATTTTTAGAAGTAATTATTCTTCTACAAAAGTATTTTAAAAATTCTAATATAATAACGTAGTATTCTTGGTTTACAGGAATTATGTTGTAGTACCACCATCAACACAATGCATCAAAAACCACAATTCAATCGTAACCGAAACTAGAACAGCGATCCAGCAATGTTGTCAAAATTCACGTTGACTTCATTTCAATGTTTAGACGTCAGACCGCAAGCAATCCTAGACTTGATTTGTAACTGCATTCCTATATCTCGTAATTCGTCTAAAAATTTGAATTTATCAATGCAATGATGATGTTGTCATTATAATTACAACGGCGATCATAATTGAGTATTAAAGATCTAGCTATTGCGACCTCAATAAGAAAACTTTGGAACATAATAC
Organism: Torymus tubicola; assembly: GCA_035583055.1. Lineage (NCBI taxonomy): Eukaryota > Metazoa > Arthropoda > Insecta > Hymenoptera > Torymidae > Torymus > Torymus tubicola. The sequence continues at coordinate 3,107 of JAWWEQ010024254.1, read as the reverse complement.
CAGAACGAAAATGTTCGTTCGAAGGCCCGCTACAAAGAGGTAAATTCGTTTTTTCATAATTATTACTTGAAAAAATAAAAGTGTTTGCTTTTGACGATTCCCGTAAAGCGTTCTGGTTACCTTCATTATTTTTTCCAGAAATTCAAAATGTAATAGCTCTTAATACACATGCATGAACGTCAAAATGTTTTAAAAGTATGCCAGAACATCCATGTAACTGTTATAATGGCTTTTTATTGTTGTTTTAACATTAAAAAATAAAAATAACGTTAGTTGTAGTATATGATTGATATAGTAAAACATGTTAACATGATAAACGTAATTAAAAAAAAATGAGATTCATTTTTATTATTGTAGGACTATCACATAATCAATGGGCACTAATCAAAGGGTCTGTTCTGGCCATTCGCTGCGAAGGAGAATATTGCGTTTATTAAGCGTGAAAGTGAGTGAATAATCCTACTGCGTATGTGTTGTTATTATTTACTCTCTTTCTTACTCCCGTAATAACGCTAGTCACGGTTAGGACCTAACTGTTGCGAGCGATATCGAGTTTTTCGTTATTATTAGCTTTCGGGTAGTGTCATCGGTAAGTTGTTTCCGTCAGTTAGTCTCTCGCCAGTGGTGTGCGAGTAGAGCCGCGATAATAGGGAGATCCGACAGATGAAATAAAGTCGCTCTTTTTTTCCTCCAAGTAATTGCTCGTTGTTGTGAATTTATTGCTTCATCTCACACTTCTTGCCCGTACTGCCCAGTTTCCGGCATTCGTATGTTATTTCCGTAATTCTACTCCATTTCGAAAAAGACTTCAATAGGCCAAAAGTCATTATTTCATTTTGAATATTACTCGGCGGTCAAGGGATTTTCTAATGTGGAGATACAATAATTTATTTCTCATATTTAAAGAAAAATTAAAAATTGTTAAAAGAAAATATTACATAAACTGCAGAATAGAAACGAGACCATAAAAATAACTTTAACATTGCAATTGTGTTATAATGCCAAATTCTTATGAAATTTAATAAATTCCGCATTTCAAATATCAGACACGAAATATGTTGAATAAAATGATATTTTACATCGGATCATAATTATCTGAGGCTTTTAAATATTGTGAGATGCGAGAAACGCGTGATCGACACTGGTTTTAGTATGTTATGTGTATAAACTCATCCCTTTGCGGTACTTGAGTTAACTTAAGAGATAAATGCAAAATTTAAACAAAAATTTTATTTTAAAAATTTCTAAATCTTATTTTTAGAACTCTGAAGATGGAGTAGAGTGAACCGACAGTAGACCAACAAAGTTCATGATTCTTGAGAAAAAATTACGAATTTACGAGCACACAGTCATTTTGCGAAACGAAAAATGGGTTAAGCGTCCGCAGCACAAAAGAAAAGACAACTGTTTTTTTTTTCTTATTGAGGTTACAGACATCTTTTTTCACCATTTAAAATTAATTTTGATTTACACTCGCGATCAGAGTCAAAAAACGAACTATGAGCAATCAAGCCCATTATACATCTATCATTAAAGATGTTTCGTAACGTAATTACAAGCTTTATACGTTGTGTATGCACTCTTTAACAAAAGCGGAGATTTTTGATTAAAACTTTTGTGTTGTATATGCATTTCACTCTGCACAAGAAAATATTTTTGAATTGCTCCGCTGAAAATGGGCAATAAAGTTTAATGGATTTCCAAACAAAAAATGAGAAATGCCCCACGGGCCTCTCCGTTATACATTTTCTTTTGTGTTTCATTTTTACGATTTCTGCGACTCCGATATTTTCTCTCTTATTCTGCGCATTGTAATCTTTTTTCAGTGCTGAAACTTTTTCCCGTTCTGAATACCCTACTCTCTACTCGCTTTCACGTCGACGTTATTCCTTTCCCCTTATGTTCCCACTGTAGGTAGTATTGAAAAATTACCCACTACGATTCTGGATTATTTTTATCTACGCGCACAAAATTTACTATGTATTGTAGGTTAAAGTTCGTGTCTGAGCCTCTCTTTTAGTAAAATTTAGCGGCGGTCGAGCTCGATGGAAGGCTAACAATTTTATCGATTCGCCCTCACTCTCACCCTACTTTCGAGACTAAATCGCGTATGTAATTGGGATTCACCTCTATTGACTTACAGCGATGAAAGGGCCCTTTATTCGTGTAGAAAATGTGAGGATGAGCGAAAAGTGTCGGATCATCAGTACCCATCGACTCAAATTCACTTAAACGTAATAAAGTGGTATTGTCAATGCTAATGAAATTCTTTAGAAGTATGAGTATTTACTTTAGTACAGCAATCTATGAATTTTGATTTAATATTAATAGAATAGGAAATAATTTTATTAAATTTTATAAAAAATTTTAACAATAAGTTGAATACGAACTTGGTTAACTACACTTGTCGGATAAACTTAAATTCTTAATAGAATAAAAATAGATTTTTCTCTTATTATAATGTGCTTTTAACGAGTTATCAGGGCGTATGCATAAAAATGGGTCGCCCTTAATTACAAAAGTGATTATGTACAAAATACTACGTGTCTAGAATGATATTATGATTTCGCAGAATTTAATTTTTCTTACTTTTTTAGTTATTTACGTACGTCAACTTTATATTGTGTTTTTTTCAATATAAACTTACAAGCTTGTCTTTATGAACGGGTATATTATAAATATGTTCAAAATCAATTAAAAATTCTTTTATTAAGATTTTTTTGTACCGCGCGATGATATACCGAACAGTGGTTCTCGATTAAAAAGCAAGTGAAAAAATAGAGCCCGCAAATTGTCTGATTTCATAGCACTTTTCCGAGTTAGCTCATTTCTTAGCACTGTCTGAGTTGACTTAGAGCGAAAATTGTAACACCTCAAACATCTACAATCTATCGTATAAGATCTGTTTTCCACGGAAAATGTGTGTACATTATAATATCATATCGAAAAACTAATCGGATGCGATCACAAATAGCGAGTACACTTTCGTGTAGTTCTACATAGGTTGATGCAGGCGTGTCGCTCGGGCTGGAGGGATCAACGCAGAGGGGCTGGCGGCAGAGCGCCAGCGGTGCGTTTGCCTTGCACCAAGGTAGGCTCGGAGCGCG
>JAWWEQ010024233.1:0-27069 GCA_035583055.1 Torymus tubicola | reverse complement strand
AATTATCGATACTTTCAATAATGTTTGAAAGTTTATTTAGGTCGAAAATGCTTCCATTTGATTAACATGTTAACCAATGAAAATGGTTAATTTCTACCAGGGCTCTTTCAAATTGATATAGAGGTGTGCAAACATTCATTTTCATCATGTACAATAGTATTAATACTTAAATATTCTTTGCTTTCGCCATTTAATTGATTTAATATTTCATTATTCATTTTAATATTTTTCTAATAATTTAAATCTCATTACTCGGTTCGGCAGTCATATCTTTCCTAAGTTTACGTATTCTAATTGATTCATTTAATTGCAATTCTTTATTTGCAATGTTTTCAATCAATTCGCTCTAATTAATCTTCACTCTCGAATTGACAATTTCATTAACTCTGTTATTCATGTTTATTGTTACTTGTAATTGGTTTCCTAAGTATTGACATTGTAACATCTCATTACAGCCAAAGTTTACATTATCATGTATTTTGTTATGAACTATTGGAAATATTCGTATTTCATTTCTTTTGAATATAATTATTTAACGATCTTATATTTTTATTTCATCCAAAATAAGATTGCAAGGATAAACTCTATTGGAAGTTGATATTGTAAATACAATTACAAAACACAATTAACTGTTGTTGTAATTAATTTATGACATAAATGTCCTTTAATGATTGAATTCTACTGATTGATTTAATAATCTATTTAGATATTTGTTATGATTATCATCTAATTCTCCAATTAAACTATCAAAGACTCTTAAAATTTTCGTATCGTACCAAACCCATAAGCATCATTAGGACCACTAATAAAATTTGTATAAATTCCATATAATCAATGTTTTGAATTGTGTATCATAATGTATGTACAAAAAGATTAAATCTATGAATCTTGACATATGCAAGTCATTTAACATACTACTTCTTTCATACCTATTTCGTTGAATAATATTAGAAAATTCTTTATCAATTGACATATTCAATGATCTTCTATTTCAGTGGTATGATTTGAAAACTAACTTATACAAACTGCAAAAATATATGTAAACATTCAATTATAAAATAACACTTTGAATTTCAAAATTTGTCACATTACAAAATTATAAAAATTTGGAGGCCCTCCTCCCTCACAAAAATGCTCATGTAAAATCATTAATTTACTCATCGAAAAAATTTATTTTACATGAAATATTAACATTTCCACTATAATATTTTAGAAACACGTTAAATTTAATAAAATATAACTGATTTATAGATATAAAATCAATAAGATAATTAATATATTTTATAATAAATATATAAATAACAATAATATAATATTGTTATAATATATTTTATAATAAATATATTAATAACAATAACATTTTTACTGTATACCACAATTATTGACACTAAATGAATTCACTAAGTGAAACATATATATTCTGGACTTTATTATGCTTTTTTTTTTTTTGGACTTTTCATCACTGTTTTAAATTTATAAAATTTTTATTTATAGTACAATGAACAGACGTATTTACGTTATGTTGAACAAGGCCTCACTGATTGTAAATCAATATATCATAAACCGAACAGAAAGTCGACGCGCACACGCACGCACACACTCTCATCCATTTTCTTATAAAAAATCATGATATTCAACGCATATAATTATAAGTATATACATTTGTACAAATTTATTTTACACACTAAAAACTATGTAAAATTGGATTTTACTGAGCATACTGTGTTAAAGAAGAGTTTTTATTAATGCCAATACAGCCAAATAAGTAAATTAATATAATTAATGTTAAGTCCAGTTTTTAATGTTACAAATTTGTTTGTAATTGTATCGTCTTATTATCTTATCGTTTATATTAAACTTATTTATATTAAAATATTTATTACATTTACCTTATTTATTAAAAATTTACTGCAATTTAAAATAATATTATCACCGTTAATAATAATAAATATATGTATTATATATTTCACATATATTATGCAGAAACAAAATTTAATCCGTATTTAAATGCAATCTCTTTTAATTACAATTATTCTTTATTACATTATGGTATTACTAGTGAGCAAAGCGAGCTAGTAACTTGCTAATATCGACACAATTTTACATTTTAACGAGTATATCTTTTGAAAATATTAATAGAATTGCAGATAGTGGTACTTAAAAAACCTAATTATTTGTCAGATTTATAATTATCCTTTCCAACACCACCGCAATTCTCTCTCTTTAATCCTATTATCAACAATGTAATTAGAGAGAAAGAGAGAGAGAGGGAGATAACCGCGATAGTATTCAAAAGGAGGACTATAATGTCCTCCAGTAAAAGACTTGTAAATAATTATTGAATTGGAATTGAAATTATAAAGGCTGCATTCAATATATTAACATAGGATTAAAAAAGTAATAATGGTTTCTTTATACATTTTTCTCGTGAAATCAATCGTCGTCATTAGATTTAACAAAAGGAAGGCTTATTAATTTATTTAATTTTACGAATTATTTTAATTTTTTTACAACTAATGGAAAGGTGATAAGTAATAAATACACTTATAGTCAGTTTTTCTGTATGAGGCATCTCCGATATTATTTTTTGCTTTGATATAAACATTGCTGATCATTTTTAGGCACGACCGCTTTTCAAGAAAGCCTTAGTTTCGTCAGAACGAAAATTGTAAAACTCTCACTCTTCTCCATTATAACAAGGCTTTTGCTGGTTATTTATTCACTAAAAAACTGACCCACTTTAAAACCTCTTAAATAGAAAAGAACTAGCTTGTGCCAATCTTCAATAAACTCATTCTATTTTTCAATTTATTAAATGTTCGAATAATGGGAGGAAAAGCGTTTCATCGAAGGACAAAAATTAGATAAGCGAAATGACCATTTTATGGCCAGATCCTAATTTAAATTAGTTGGCAATGAAATATTTATCATCTTTTAATAAAAATAAATAGACAATTTTTTAAATATATTTGGTTGTTAGATTGCAAAGCCTTTGCGTTGATAAAATGCGATTATTAAATAATTCAAACAAACTTGCTCATCTACGATTTTGCTACCGATTTCGTTACATGCATTTTTCTGTTTTCAGTCGTATGAACTTACCACTCCGTTTTAACAGAAAAATCTTTTATACTGTCAATAAACATCTTTGTACTAACTTTTTATCAGCTACGTCGGTGAAATAAATATTTTTTGGACAAATTTAAATGAGTTATCAAAGTAATTAAGTGTATAATATTTTTGATGAGATAAACGCTCGCGTTCTAGAAAATCGCTTTAAAACTGTCTCAAAGTTAATCTATCTACTCAAATTTTAGAGTTTTACTTAAACTCAATCTTTCAACTTATATTTTAAACCACGAAAAATTATTCTGAGAAACAATAATAGAACAATTGAAAAGAACAGAACAAATTTATCAATATCAGTTTATGGTAGATACTTCTAAATATAAACACACAACGTACAAGAAGTTGTTGTTTCTTGTTTATTGTTAATTCGCATACTTTGAAGTTATGCCCTATTTCTTATAATTACTTTCACTTAACACATTGCCCTTTGAGTGTGGATATTAATTAATTAATTAAAGTGTATTTTTATTAATTGGTTATTAAAATGTAAAAAAGTGAATTTTTGATAAAAACTGTAACGGGGTTCGTCATCTCGTTATAAATCTTTTAAACACCCAAACTTGAATTTTTTATTTTCTTTATGTTTTTGATAAGTAATTTATTTGAATTCAAAATTTCTATATCACAAAATACAAAACGTAAGAGATAGCTCCAAAGGAGAAATGAGGTAAGACGTTTTAAAAACGTTATTAAAACGTGGTTATTTTAAAATGTTTTCAGAACATCTAAGAATTTTTTTCAAACATTTTCAAACGTTTGAAACGTTTTAAAAACTTTCATAGAATATTTTAAATTTTAAAAACATTTTTCGAATTTACAAGGTATGTTTCCAATAAATTTTTACCTTTTCAAGAGGTTTTAAAAACGTTCAAGAATACTCGAAACGCATTTGATAATATAACCATTGGTGGTACACGATAATAAAATTAGTAAAAATTTTTAGCTTGGGTTATAAGTCAAAGTCAGAAAATAAAAGTGCAACGTTGCGGAAGGTAATGATCGAAGTTTAATACTTCTATTTTCAAGTACTTTTTTTAAATAAAATGTTTTTATAAATGGAAAACCTCGTTTTATAAACGTTTTAAAAATGTTTATAATTTTATATAGACAACAATGTTTAAACAGTGTAGAAACGTTTTTAACATGTTTTTTTATGTAACTGCACATGTCCAAGATGATTTTTGTGCAAGTTTCCACATTGTCACAAAAACGTTTTTCAGACGTTCTCTAAGACTAGATTTAGCTACATCAAATAAACGTTTTTAAAAAACCTGGGAATGCTTCAAATATTGGACATTATTCACGTGTTAAAAACGTTTTTAAAACTTTTTTTTTCAATCGATTTAAAGTACGTTTTAAAAACGTATTTTCGACGTCCTACAACATCCTTCAATTTCAATAAAATCGGAGTCGGACACCTTGAAAGGTTTCCGTGTCAGTAGCGTTGGGTATTGACAAACCCGGACTTCGCCTTCAATACGCATGGACTTTATTATCTTAATTTAAACTTTAATAGTGATTTTCATGCGTAAAAATAATCATTTCGTTATTAATAAATAAAAAGTAAAGCTTCAAACTTACTTCAAAGTCTGAAAAATAACGAATAGCCTTGAACCATTTAATAGCTAGTATGCAAGGTATAAGTTTCCCTTATAGACTACGTTAATAAACCTGTCCAGCCTCGTACTCTGTACAAGTCAATTACGCTTGCAACCTCAGCTTAGAGGATCGATTCGCGGGGCTTCACAGAGCCGACAATTAGTTTCTATGAAACTGCATAGACGTTTCTTATAGCAATTAATTCAACACAATATATAATATACACATTTCGCGCTCGTACCTACTTGTTCATATCGTCGTATGTAAAAATTATCACGTGACGCCACATTCATGCATGACCATGTTATCAATAATAATCTTTCTTTCTGCCTAAATCAAAGAAGATTATAAGAAATTTTAAAAAGAATATAAAGAAAACCAAAACTTTCAATGTTTTTAACCAAAAGAAAAAAATTATCTAACTATATTGTAACTTTAATAAAATTTAAAAAAAAAATCAAAAAACGTATAAATCATTAATTATATTATTTCAAGCCTTGAATAGCGGTAAAAGCTAAATAGAATAACGCGTACCGGTAACAAGTATTATTCTTCGTTAGAAACGCTGAGACGTGTTAATTTTCGTCTGAATGTAAATAAATTATACCATTAGCGGATTGTACGTAGGTGTTTCCAGGCGAAGCGTTTGCGCCGAAGGTGCAACTAGATTACGAGGCAGCGCCACGTCAAATAACGCGTGCTGTCGAGACTGAACGACGTCGGCGGCTTTATAGTAGCCTGAATCTCCAGGAATTATTGAACGAGCGAGGTATTGATGCGGCTGATTTAGCACAAGATAATTATTATCTTCCTCTTGAGATCTTCGATGACGAGGAATACGATTGCAGGTATATATATGATACGATTTACGCGGTGATAATTTATTATACTAATTAAAAATATTAAATTAATGCCAATTAATTTATTTGATTTTATAATTATTTAATAATTGAATTTATGTTGAAATTCGTATTACATAACATATTGAATATTTAATGTTATTCGAATAAAATAACATGGAAAATTTCGAAAAGGATTTTAAAATCCAGATGCTTACACGGTTTCGAAGTTAATGTATTTTTTGACTAAATTTTGCATTTTTAAAAACCTTTTTCGGGGTTACTCATAACTGTAGTATTAAACTCGACGACATCACATTTTTTTTTCACCAACGCCAGCAGACATAACAGTAAAGCCGTCGTTATCATTAAGCCGGAACGAGGCCGACCTTTCAAAATGAATTTTGAATGTTGTCCGGGAAAAATAGACTTCCTCTGCCAATTTATTCTTGTGCTTAATTTTGTTTTCTCTCTTCCTTCTCCCCATTCTCTGTCAGTTGAATTTCATTACATTTTTTTTATCAGAAACATCAATTCAGTGTAACAATAACTGTTTGAAAAGGAATCACCTACCCTTAACTTCGTCACTTCTCGTCGTGGATGGTTATGATTGATATATTTTGTTATTCAAAATAACTTTTGCGTTTCTCTTAAATTGTACGAAGTTTTTGTATTGACGCTTAGCGATAGGCTATTAATTAATACACCTAGAGTTTCGCTCCGGAAGCAAGTACCGTATTAAATGAGAAAAACATCGCAATAAGGAAACACTTAGATTTCTTTGATCTGTATACTTAATCCATATAATATTCAACTTTTTTTTCTATGTTTGTTTACAGGAAAATTAGTCATGGTAATTAAATAACTTCATGGAGTATAATAAAAATGTCTGTGACGAATAATTTGTATGTTTTAACTATTTTATTTGTTTATCCTTTATAACGGCGCAGAGCAAAAGGCACTTCAGATTGTACACTAGAATAAATCTTAGCATTAAATAGAATAAATTATATAGAGCGATTAATGCAATTTCAGAATGACTTTGATAATAAAAGAGAGAGAGCGAGAGAAAGAGCGAACATTTTTGTAATTACTTTTATTTTATTCTCCCCATTCATGTATTGTTTGTCCGTGCGTTGAAGCTTCGCTATTTTATATTTTTTTTTTTCAACATCAATCGTTGGTCCTGCCTTTGTTAAATTTTGTATACGCGATATCATAGAATGCAAACGACAGATACACACCTAATAAATCACATCTCTCTCTCTTTCACCAAGAACACCGGAAGAATGGCTGAACCTCGGCTTAGTGGACGGCCAACGTCATCCTGTACCAGCAGAGGCACTATTATCCGCTGATCGTAACGAGTATCCAATCATTACATGGCAGCCTGTCGCCGTACTCGACTATTTCGCATCTAGTAGACTTTGGCGTGTGATGAGCCTCGACGGGAACCGTCGCACCGAAGATTTACCTCGACTACGTGTACGTTTCTTCGGGGAAGATCCACGCGTACATGTGAAGCGCGTAGCAGCAGCACTAAAAGAACGCAGCCGTGCTGAGAATGGCATTAGGTGAATTTTTTACGAGTCTCTCGGCACTTTTTATCCCCTCATCAAGTTTATGTTTAATGCGATAACGACCAGAGGGTATCTTTATGTATTCATGCGTTTAAGTGGCTGCTACGTTGCGATGTTTTGCGTATAATGTTGAGGAGATACTGTATATACGTGTAGTGTATATAAACATACGATTTTATAGTATGGTGTGCAATAAAACAGGAACGTCGGTTCTGCGAATTTATCCCTCCTTAGAGATGAATAATAAACTTGAACGGAAATCAACAAGTGCGCGAAGGATATTTATTGTAAGAGTGTTCGTGAAGTATTATATGCCACGTATAATATATACATGATAACAAAAGTAAAGACGTAAATTTTTTCTTTGTTTTCGATGCACATTTATTTCGCGTACTATAGAGATATAAAATCGTAAAAACGTCCCTCGAAAAATTCTTTTTACCACAATAGTCACTTAACGTCGCGTAATAAAATCATTTTCCGTATCGCTAAAGCCGCGTTGCATTAAATCATATCACGACCAATAAAATCTGCCTTATCACTTGGAATATAAAATACGAAATAAAGAAAGTTATATATAAATGATGATTAAAATCAATGTCTGACTAAACTTGAGTTATACTACTTCCACGTATAAAATATACGAAGAATTTCTATATATTTCTAAATATCATGAATTTATTGAGTTAAAGTGACAAAATAGATATTTTTATTAAATATGTAAGGCAGCTCTTATGGAATTCCGATTTTTTTGTGTGTGAATAGCAACCAGAGGGAAAACGCACTCTTTACTTTTCTTTTACTTTTGTTATTTCTATTGGAAACCTTTTATGACGTCGAGAAAACATGAACTCAAGCTTGTTCGTTGCGCTCGTCTAACCGTGGAATGTTTATATGTTTCATCTGACCAATATAGAGAAAACTTTCATATTCTTTATTCGAGCATATAGGTACACGTTGTATCTTGACTGCATGCCTCTCCAGGGTATCGCATCACTAGACGAGGAACAAAAGAACGCCATTATCGAGATGGTGAAGATTTGCAGTGATAAAAAACGAGGGACGATAGAGAAGTGTATGGGAAAAGTAAGCTTGCTTCATGTAAGATTTGTATCTTAAAATTCACGTCAAATACATAGCAATTTTTCTTTCAAACTCATTTATTTTTTGCTCTAGGAGTAATAATAAAGTGTAAATTAATATGCTTTCTTCTTCTTGGCTACCTGGGTTGAAAACCATGTTATAAAACATATCAGGTTACATCGAGTAGACGCAATTTGAATCTTTCTTTTGTAACATATTACACTAAAGAAGTGCGGCATTTTGTATATTTATATTTGAATAAATTTTAAATACCAGACTGCATTCGGCATTTGAGGAATCCATACGAAAAGTGCTTTACTATGAATATTTTGCGTAATTTTAATATTTTTATATCATACTATTCAAACATAAATGTGGACTACGTAAACACTAACAATGGGGAACCACGTTAATATTATTCATACATACGCCTTAAAATTGCATAATGCGTAGCATCCCTACCAAAAGTTTCTTTTTGACGTTTAAACTGCGGTTAATAATTACGTAAAGGAATTGATCAATTTTCAGTTCTAATTCTCAGGATCTACGTATAAACGAAAACGTAATAATTTAAATTTTGAAAATCAGAAATCGAATAAAAATTGTAAAAAGGTCATGGAACTTTTCAAAAACCTTAAAATGCACTAATTTAAGCATCATAACGATTTTGAAAAATTATATCCCAATTTTACAATTTTTCGTCGATTTTGAGAGAGGATTTTATGAGTCATGCAGATGTAAGAGCATTAATGACCGACGGCATTAAACACGTTTCATAGATAATGGGCGAAGTGGATCGTAACTTCCAGCAGGTTATGTGCGATTTTGAGTGCCGCTGTCTCCTGCCGAATAGCAGCTATCTCAGTGCTGGTGATGCAGGAACGAGTGAAAGTCGTTTGAATGACGCATCGAGGAGAAGAAAATTTCTGGTTTGTGATGTTTTGTGTTTCGTGTATTTTTCATTTTTATAAAACAATTCCGATCGTTCAGATTTAATTTGGATAGGATATAGAGAATTTTCATGTGCATGCATTGTATTCGTACGTTTCTATCACGAGTCTTCAATCCTCGTATTGATCGTAACAATGTAATTCGCACATGTGATAAATTGGTAAATTTTATTAAAACTTTAATAAACCACGCATGTCAATTGTTTCACTTTAATATTTACAAAACTGTTGTAGAAGTATTCATTTCAATAGAGTACATTCAAGTTATATAGGGAAAAAAGTCAATTATATTATTCACTTTACAACAAAAATAATAAATTTCGTTTCACTTTTATACAGTTATCGATGAAAAAAGCAATAAATAAAAGAACAATAGTCTATTTATTCAAGTGAAATGGAATATAAAATAAAATTTAATCTTTTCTCAATATTCTTTTAACATTTAAAATGAAACCAAAACTACAATTCAAATATACAGCTATTTTCACCGTTAACTGCAAGGGACGTAAAGATGAGGAAGTAATAAAATATGTACTAGTACAACTTCTCGGTTTATTGAATAATCCTTGGTTCAAATATACACGTGTCTGCTTTAGAGGTCCGTCGGCGGTAGCGCAATCTCGCCCGTCCCTTACATTTACAAGGTCTCATTTTCTCTATTTAACATATTTAAGTGTACCCTTGTGCGTTTACATACGAGTAGATATACATACATATATATCGCTCTATATTGAGCTTCGTCATCTTACATAACAAAGTTAATTACACATACTTATTATTATTCTTTTATTCAAATTTTCAACTTTTTTTCTGTATCCATTTATTTAACTACACAAAAAGCTTAGATTAATTTTATCTTTTCCAAGTCTTTATCAATATATAATATATTCTCTATAAACATCGACTACAGACAATTTCTCTTGGATTCGAATTCAAATCAATTTTTTATTTTTAAAACTTTTTCTTTTCATCAACCATTAAAAATTAATTACAAGAAATCTAGTCGAAAATCAAACTACACCAGACCATCATTGATTCCCCGTATATCTTCTCTTATACAGCCAGTGTATCAATTCTTGGCGCGAACGCCTGATAAGGCGTCTTTACTTACCTTTCTTTTCCAAATCCCTTAACCGCCCACCCACGCAACACTAGTAAAAAAAGAAAATCAATCGTCGCGTGGGTATCACGTTATCGGCGTTTGACACTTTACCACCGCTGCGCACACATTCGCACAATATTTTCTCCTAAAATTTTTCGCTTTTATAGGAGGTGCGTGGCTACACACGATGGAACAGCTTATACGTACAATCGGAAGTATATGAGGCTCAGACAGCTATTGTTGCTGAATGCAGAGAGGCGTCGAAAGTGAGGCTCTTTTCGTTCAGGCATGGACGAACGTTGTATCTGGAAGAATTCGAGACACAGCAGACACATACTATGCACGAGGCAGCTGATTATTTGAGGGAGAGATGGACGGCTAATGTGGCTCAATGCGCGCGCATGTGTATGCGCGATCTTGGCAAGGGATGGTTCGATCTTGGACAGCGCAGACACGATGTTTATGATTTCATGAAACTCAAGAGGTTTTTTGAACTTACCCGACAGCGCATGCAGGTGATTATGTTGATATTGTCGTTTTGCTTTATTGGTAATATGTCGATAAATTCTGATGTTTCTTCTCACCTCGTATGAGCTCGGGGGTTTTAAGTATTTTAAAATTTGTCTATAATATGTAAGAAAGGAACACGCTTAAGAAAAATTGAGATTTATGGAGATCGTTGAAAGTTACATAAGGGTAATATGTATTAGATATAATATAGATTTTCAAAAAAAATTGCCCATAACTTGTCTGAAAAAATGACGAAACAAAAATTTTAAGCCTACCTCTAAAAACTGATTTTCCTTATTCTATTTAATATTTAATATTAAAATATTTTTTAATTTTTCAAAGATAAATGAAAGATCATTTTCTTTAGTTTCATTTTCTATTTTGAAATGGTAATCAAGTCTTTTCAATGTAAAATGTTACTGTATATAGAAAAAGCGTTTTTTGAGTCTTTTTTCGAAATAAATACTTTCCAATTAAATTACTTTGAAACTAGAGAGCATTTTCATTCACGTTTTTGAAAATTAACAATATTCCTTGCAAAGTTATGACAGTTTGAAGTAGAGCAAAAATGTAGTGTTTAATCCCTAAAATTAACGACTTGACTGCGTACATATTTCGTCGCATTTTCGATGTTTAACTTTGAACTTCAATAATTTTGTGAGGAATCAACCATTTTTAATTAAAAAGAAAAAGGAAATAAAAGAAAATCCTATTATTATGAGATTATTCAATATCACGTTAATGGAAATAATGAAAAATCGCTTATTTTGCATTCACAACTTAAAATATGAATTGTAGCTTTTTGATAAGGACTATGTCGATTTCCTATGTTAAAAATCATTTCTGTGGACTATATCAGTTATAGAATAAGAAAAGTCAGTTCTTAGAAGTGTGATTAAACTGTATTTTTCGTCATTATTTCAGACAAGTTATGAGCAATTTTTTGTAAAAATCTACATATACAGGGTGTCAAAAAAATTACATGATGACTTTATATTTATCAGATAAGGTACGTTTTAAAGAGTTCAAGGTAATTCCTGAAGTAATTTCCAACAAGAAATTCAAAGTTGACTTTCATTTTGATTTTGACAGTGATCTTTAAAGTTTACCAATCAAGCCAGTTTAAAGGTCATGGTATACACAAAATTGACCTTCAAATGATTTTTAAAGTCATTTTCTAATTACAAGTCTAAATGAAAGACACCATTAAATCAAGAATAAAGTTGATCTTTATCAAAAGTACCTTATAGAGAAAATATAGAGTTATTCCATTACTTTTTCGGAAAATACAAAATATTCATATTAAGTTTATGTTAAATAATATTCATTAATAATATTAAGTATTCGTATATGAAATACTGTATGGTCCGCATTCGGGTCGGGCTACATTTATCTTATGTGGCTTCTAATACTTTGCAGAACTTAGCACTGTAACATTTTATTATGAAATAACAAACTAAACTTGGCTAACTGTTATTATTGTAGGCCACGCTGCGTACTCTCGTGCTACTCTCTTCGCAAATGTACCTAGAAATCCTGGAATCACCAACTCAATCCCTCGAGAGCATCAGTGGCGAAAGCTTTACATGGACAGAAGATTTAAAAAGCACGCAGTTTGAGCCTGCTACTCATCCCATTTTTGACATTGAAATTCAGATGAACGAGTCCGGTGCTTATTACGCCACTGATCCCAACTTCTTTGAGGTTTGTTTCAACTTATTGTATTTATATTTCTTATTCGATGTTGTATTGGCGATTAGTGAAAAAATGTGTATAGTTTATATAAAGGTTTTGTAATAGATGTGATTTATATATAATCCTTACATAAATTGCATAGAATACAATCTATATAATATCCGAGTAGTCAACAAGACAAAGTTTCCACATATTTCTTTCTGAAGTAAAAATACTACAAGATAATAACTGTATGTTCAAACGTGTGTGGGTATTGTGTAGAAATTAAAATTTAATAAAC
This sequence comes from Torymus tubicola, assembly GCA_035583055.1. Taxonomy (NCBI): domain Eukaryota; kingdom Metazoa; phylum Arthropoda; class Insecta; order Hymenoptera; family Torymidae; genus Torymus; species Torymus tubicola. The sequence goes on along the minus strand of JAWWEQ010024233.1, from coordinate 14,302 downwards.
ATCCAAAAATAAAAAAACAAGCGGATCCCAATAAAAACAATACTTAATTATTATTTTTTATTATAAAGGGACAGCTTTCCCGCTGACAATTTGTCCTAGCTCAAACTTCCTCGAACATTTCTTGGAGAAGTTTTCGCGGCATGGGAATACGTGCTCAATCATATAAACTATAATATTAATAAACAAAGTAACTTTTTAACTATTAAGAATCGACTTTAGTAATAGTTACAGTAATTTAATATTTAAGAAACATTAATTTTTAGCTCTGTCATTTTTATCATAATTTAATTTTTATGTCAGAAAATTAAAAGCCTTAAAAGCGAAAAATGGACTTGTCTTGAACAATTAAACAAAAAAATTGACATGATAAATTTATGACCTCTCGTAAAGCCGTTAGATAATACTTTTACCTTTATTCGAATGAGTTGACCCAGACGCTTAATTAGTTTTTAGATTTCCCGACTTTTCTGGAATGACTGGAATCTACGATACTGAAATTCTTTTAGTGGAAAATTCCTTTCCATTATATGCAAATATTTACATACCGTAATAACTAAAAATTGTAAACATATCTACATACTTTTAAAATTAACGTTGAATTATTTTTTTCTCTTTTGACTTCATAATAACAATAATTAATTTCACAGAATTAAAATTTTAATTGACAAATATGAATTTCTATATGGAAATTAAGCTTCACATTCCATATCAACGTGTAGAGAGATGTATACATCGATGAACGAGAAAAATTTTTACCTAAATTTTTTCCACAGTTTAAATATGGAATAAATGAAAAGTGCAAAGTCACATGCAGATATGCAGATATGCAGCAAAATACCTATTCGCCGAATTTATTGAAATAAAACAGATAGTTAAAAGCTAAATAGTTGTGAAATATGAATTCCATTCAAGGTAATAAAGAAATATTTTTTCTCTTTAAAAAAGTGATGAAGGAAAATTGAAGCCAAAATAAAACGTTTGGCATTGGTCGAGTCCGATAGACTATAAGCTCGTGATTGGTTGACCCTGAATTTAACTCGGCGCTTAAGATTTTATCTAATTGGCCCGAAAAAAACCACGAAAATTTAAATCCTTTAACAATTAAACTAAAAAAATAGAAATTAGAAGTATATTTTTTGTTATAATCTGTTTTTACATAATAGAATGCTGCAAAAATTGTATTTCAGTGGAACCCTAACCTCAAAATTTGTCTTTATTGCAAATAATAAGATAATAAATATAATAACTGTTTCGGTGTAAAATTGTATAAATCTCAGAGTATTAAAAAAAAAAATAAATGCAATATAATATTGCAATATTCATTGTGATACATTGTTATCTAAAAAAAGAGCGCCCGAAGCGCGCATGATCTTGCTAATGTATATAAAAAGCTTATAATTCATGTTTACTGAAATTGAAGTATAGCCAAGAGTCTTTTGATAAAAGATATTACTTAAAAGTTTTAAAATGAATTTAAAGCGGATGTATTTTATGTATGAAAAATTATATAAAATAACATTGAATTTATACATTGTTATTTTTACAGCAGTCAATTCAGGATTGGTTGTAATAATCTATATTTATAATGTATTCCAACCAATCCAAAAAATATTGATTTTGATGTTACAAAAAATTCTCCGTAAGAGGTTCTTACTGCGTTTACTAGTCAATGATATACCGTTTTTAAATATTGCACAATGCCAAGATACGTTTAATACATAAAATTAGCATGAATAAATTAAAGATATAGATAGAAACAAATTTAGACCATATTACTGAGGAAAACTTTTCCATAATATTAAAGTAATATTTTCTGGATGATTCTTGAATAATTCTTATGTGATTTCTGAAAACAAAGGTCGTTAAGGCTCATTGATTGATTTATTCATTGTTATTGTGCAGCCAAGTCGAACCAGAAATTGTCCTCAAATTTTTGAAGTGATAACTTATGGGAGGGTAAATTCGTGAACATGTCGCTACTTGGGCTCTACATCGGTTAAATTTTCAGACCAAAAATGCAGTCACCTATCCCCACTCCAGCGCTTCATCAACAGCGCAGCGGTGGGGCTAACCGAAATATGACGAGAGCCAATGAAAGCGCGCGCTATACTTTTTGTCTCATTCCCTCTTTCTCTCTCTCTCTCTCATGCTAAATTGCTGTTAAAATTCTGTTTAGGACAAGGTGGACACTTTGTATGTGAACGCGCTGCTGCTGTGCCAGCAGATCAAACAGGTGCAGCCACTTTTACTGACGAATCTCAAATTCCCAGAAAATTTGTACATCAAATCCGTGGATTTGAGTGAGCGTCCAATTGTCGAGACACGTGAGAGGCTACGACTCGCGTATCAACGATCTGTTCCACCGCTGCTGGCTTACGTGAGATTGTACGATGTGTACGCCAAGCTCTACGCTCTTGACGTTCACAGCTATGTTGAGTGGGTATATGTAATAATAATAATCATAATTCAACCGTTCGTTTGTTATTTACTCATGATTTTGACGTTGTAAACGCGAGGCATATACATATAATAGTAGGCGTTAAAGTCCTAAATTTATGGCTCATAAAGAAGATGCTGGAAAAAATTATCTTCTTGTACTAGGCTATGTATCTTTTCTTAAAAAACGTGATGGATGAAGTCTGTCATTACAATAAAACTATTTTAATTGGTTGTTGTATAACTAGATTGGTCTATTCAGAATCGGCGCGAAAATTTAATGTTTGAATTTTCAAAATTGAATTATCGAGTTTATAAATATTTAAAACTAAGTAATTAAAAATAGTATAACGCAAATTTCATTATCATATTGTTTAAATAAATATAGTGTTTATGTAAACAAAACAGGAGCTTTGAACCACCAGCAAAATATTATTTGCATATATATGTATATTCAATCGTTTTATTTACTAGGCCCCCTAAGGGCAATTTCTCTCTCCCTTTTTCTATCATCTAGTTTATAATACATAAAATATATACAGGAGATTAATTTATTTTGAAGATTAGGAGATCAACGATTAATGTTCTGATACTTTTAAAGGGAATAAGAGAGTAAGAAAGAGTGAGGGAAGTAGGTCGTAACCCCTGCTGCTATAGTGATGGTGTAGAGCTTATTCTATCTTGATTAGTGTTGATGGTTCGTCTTAAGTTCGGTTTACTGAGGTAACGGTGGCCATGTCTCCGTCAGGTGTTGCACCAGATGTTTTAGATCCAATATGCTGGTCAGAACGTTTTCCTATAAGTACTCTTTTATGAATCCGTGGAGTAGAATGTAGTAAAAGAATTCTAAAAACTTTTTTATACTAGCGCGGTTCCCTGTTTGCTGCTAAACACTTTGAGGTGTTCAACCAAGATTCTATGTGTTGCAAAAGTATTGCAATGCAATTGATGAGTGTTTCTTCTAATATCATAATTCTTCTAATCAAATCACAATACGTTCCTTTGGAAAAAGCAGTGATTTTATTTACCATTATAAGGGATATTACTACTATTTTATGATAAAGTTCAGTGAAAATAAAAATTTTTAGATTCATCCAATAGTATCTTTAAACAGCTTCAATAAATTCTACATGCGTAAACATGCGTACAATAAAATCGACATGTATACAACTAAATGATTTAAACTATGCGGCCGTTTTTTTCATGATAGAATCGTTCATCATGTACCTGAAAAGGAGTGCAAAAGAAGTATATCAGTTTGAATTAGCTGTCTATTTGTTCTTCTGTCCATACTTTTTCTGAGATTTAAAATTTTAAAACTTAAGAGCTTTGCGAAAAAACGCCGTTTTTGGCTCACTCTCTTTCAGTTAAGCCGCGAGATCAATCGCCCATAAAAATCAAATAACAATGAAGAAAGTTTGATTTAGAAAGTAATTGACCTCGATTTTTTTACCTCACATACTTCTTCTCCGATTTCTATACCGTCAGTTTGCATAATTACGCGACATCTTCGGACACTTTGTTTTATTTTATTTCGAAATGTCGCGAGAATGAAATCTTTTTAGCTACTTCATTTTCTACTATTATTCCTGACCTACGTGATTAACAAACATACAAGTAAGTACAAGTAAACGTTGGATTTATACTCCAAGTGTAGAGTTCATCTTTAAGCAGTATTGTTAATGTTTTAATTTATCCACGCACTCGTGAGGAAAGAAAGAGCTAATTTTAAACTTCGTGATGCAGCGTAAGTTGGATAGATCGTATAACTGCGTCGTAAACAAAATTTATAACGAAATCACTAACGGCAGTAAAAACACAACTCTTTTCTTTCCGCGGACTACGCGTATACCCCCCCGTAAATGCACATAAAACGGTATCGCGTTTAATTTTATGTCACTAGTTACCGGAGTCACACGTGTGATGTTTTTACAAAATAGAATGTGCCGTATATTTTTTATTAAATTAATTAAATAATTTGTTTAAAACAAGTAGGGTTAAATGGATAAATCGAAGCATTTTGTGTATTACATTATTTTTCTCGTATAATTTATGTTTAAGTATTATGATTTTCAATATTTCTATAAAAAGGTATTCATTTTCCATAAATATTAAGAAAATATCATGAATTAACTAATATAAACTGCAAAAATGAATGTTTTTAAGTATAAAAATCTTACTCTTTTAACTATTAAATCATATAAATAATAGCTAAATGTAGATTTAGTTAAGGAATTTTGGATATTGTATTTATTATATAAAAGGATATGGATGTTACGTTAACATTTATTTGTATACTTACAATGTAGTTAATCAAATGGACAGTTTGCTTAAGCAAAAGAAAAAAGAATATGAAAAAACGAAAGAAGTATGTTCTAATATTCAGATAATTTAAAACAAAGAAAGTTTTCTGTTCAATTTTATTTTTTGCATTATTATTACATAATTTTTTTAGAGCTGAATGAAGAAGCTAAAATGGTTTATCTTATGTTTTGTTTTAGAATAATGTCTTGATTTCATTAAGATTATGCACATGTGTTATATTAAATGTCAGTTGAAAACAATTCTCTATGTATTCATTTATTTTTGTGTTATATTTTTAGATATATTTCTTGAATTAACAATCTTGTTTGAAATAATATTAGAAACGCTGAGGTCAGTTAAACAAAGGTATTGTGTCAGGAAAGAAGGGCCAATATTACATTTTTCCTACAATAATTTCTATAGAATGTTTTTCTTGGGAAAAAATTTGTATACATTTTTCACATTTACACCTACAAGGCTTTTTTTTGAAAATCAACAAAAAGCACAGAGCGAAAACATCAATGAGCTTCCATGAAAGATGTAATATGAGCTCGTGTTCTACCTTTCTGTGAAAAAATTGTCTGGCTTCTGTTTGACAAATGCAGAATTCCAAACTTAATTTCATAGAATACAGCTACGTATCTTTACTCTTAATTCAAAACTTAATTTTACAGAATATTGACTCACAATACGAAAAGTATATGACGTGTGATGTGGCATTTTTTCATGTCTAGAATTTTTAGCCGTTAAAGTTTACGTATTTGATGTGTAAATACAGTAACACAAAGCTATATTATAAAATACATTTCTGTGGCTTCCCGGAATAATCATATACCTGCACTTTTCATGATTTCGAGAAAATCGAGTTTTTAACATTGAATGAATAAATTCCATATTTAAATAACAAACTTACTGTTCATTTATATGGTTATTTTCAGAAGAAAAACAAATTTCAGTGGAGTTATATGATTTTTTAGATCAATGATTATTCTATTGTTTTTACAGTAACTTTTTATTCCTTATCATTTATGACAAAATTTAACCAATATAATAAATAATAACGCCATACTAGCCATTCGAGTAGATAAATTTAAATAGTATATTACGCACCTAGGAAGGAAAAGTAAAGAATGTCCCAGATCGCATATAAATTGCGGTCTGGAACATTTTTTACTTCTTCTCGTGGTGTGTATACTATTTTTCTCCAGGACAAGCGTAAAATGCGTAGGCTGTTTTTCGCCCGCAGGGCTTACTGTACGCAGTTTACGCGCCGTATGAACAAAAAACACTATTGCGCCCGCTGTTAAAACTGCGTAAAATTGCAACAATTAAATTTAATTTCCTTACACTTTGTAGGTGGCATGTTTTTATGGTTTTTTTTTTTTAAATTTGAATTAAAGTTTTTATTTCTTTAATCTTAATTTTGATACAATTACGAAAAATCAATAAAGGCTCACTTTTTGGGCTTAAAAACCTCGAAAATAAAGACATGTGTCACGAAAAATATAGTGTGCACCTAGGGCTGGTACTTTGGTAGTTTACAAAGTCATTTTCTTCGTCTTTTTATATTTAATGTTTAATTTATTTTTATTTAAAGATGTAAATTCAAAATTAAAATTTAATTATATTATTTAGTTCTACACATAATTTAAAAAAATAAATCATACCTATTATCATTTTATTCATATTTTTTATATAATTTAAAAAATAAAATTTTTTAATTTTTATTAATGAATTTAATTATAATTATGTCATAAATTGGTGCAAGAATTACGAATTAAGAGCGGTCGGTGGCTCAGGCGGTTAAGGCGTCGGTTTGTTTACATCACAGTAAACGCCGCACTTAGCTTCCCAAGACAAGACTGCTCGAGGTTGTGGGTTCGAGTCCCCGTCACTGCTAAATTCCGGCAGACGTTTTTCCAAAAAAACATGTCTACTGGTTTTTTCGGGGGGGAAGGTCGAGCTCATGACCGTCCACTCCTACAGTTCAACTACTACAGTATCAAACACGAGTTTTTAATAGTTATAATACGTCGCTAATACCCAAATGGGGAATGCGATGCTAAATAACCAATTAAAAAAAAATTATAAACTTTACTATTAAAAGTTAAAGGAATTGGTACATTATGTTTGAGGAAGCTATGTGTCAATGAATTGATTATGGTTTTCTTTCTTGCGCTCATTAGAAAAGGAGTGCACCTTATCAAATTGTGTTCTAATTACATAATAGAGAACTATTTTAAAGTACAAAAATTGCATGACATTGATTTTCAAAAATTTTTTTTTAGTCGGTCATTCCGGGAAGCCACAGATTTAGGTATACAATGAAATTAATGTAAGGACACGTGTAAAACTCAGGAAGTATGTGCCAAACACTTAACACAAGAGTTATGAGTGAATTAAATTATAGACGCCGCATGCCACCTTGTCTTAACACATTATAAAATCTGTTAATATTTTCAACAATTCTGTTACAGGAACTATGAGAGCGAGGAGCACAGCGTAACCGAGCTAAAGGAGGAAATTTTATCGCAGTACGCGGCGAAAGCAACCTTGGAAGCTGACATCCCACGTCGACTGTACATTGGCGCTTTTAGCGTGAACGTTGATAGGTTGCGAAACCGACTGATAGATAAATGCCAGCAAATGGCAAATTCTTTGTTGGAAATGCATGTGCGCCGTCTGCGAACGCAAATTGAAGATATGCTCGATGAGTTTAGACGCATATTTCAGAGGCTGACTTTGGAGCCGATTAATGTGGAACAGTTGTTTGAGCAGCGCGAGTGGATAGAAACGCTGCCCGTAGTCGTGACTGAACATACTGAAACATTGCAAAAGTTAAAGATTGAGTATGATATGTTAGATACGTTTTCATGGAACCTAAGTGATGACGACTTTCAGGCCAAATGGGAGGCTGCTAAATACCCTCGTAAAATACAAATCCAAGTACATGAACTTACCCACGTTATATTATATTACTATAATTATAATCTTAAATAGCTTTAATTACTTTTTCTAAATAAATCAATAGATATTAAGGGTCTTTTGTAACAAGACTAATAATCTCTTTAAAAAGTTTCGTTTTGTTATAGACAGAAGGGGGCGAGGAGAGGGTTTCGCCCCCCTAATTTTATTTTGTATACCTGTGTAAATATTTGGTCAACCACCTAGAAAAGATTATTAATGTCACAATGAAAGGGGACTGATAGCTATTGATTTATATACAAAAAGTGATTAAATTAAAGACTATTATTCGTAGTCAGGCATAACACTCAAGTTTATGGAAGTATAATTATATTTCCATAAGGAAATAAAAAAGATTCAAGATTAATGTTGTTTATATATATTTTTCTATTCCTTCTTGTACTTTTGCATTAAGAATAGGCATAGAGAAAATTTATTTTTCATCCTAGTATTTATGGCAGAAACTTTTCTTTTGGGTATTTAAAAATAGTTTATTGGAAAGTTTGTTCAATAAATTTTATTATCTCATAGACCGAGCAAACGTTACGAAACCTCGCTGTGCTTGAAAAAGAGACCTTTTACCGGCAGCAACGAGACGACGAATCCGAAATAGCCGACAAAATCGATATCTTGATCGGCAGTGTTACCAACGTCAGCATGCAAAAGGATATTGGCAAAGTTCAGGAGATCGCAGCAGAGATTAAAAAGACGTGGAAAGCAATGAAGGAGACGCAGGAATTCGGATTACAGCTGAATGCTCGACAGAAACTGTTTGGCGTGAAGGTTAAGCCCTTCGAGAAACTCACCAGGCTCGTAAAGGAGTTCGAGCCGTATAAAACTTTTTGGCTGACAGCATACGGTTCGTCTAGCGTCGTGTTTGCTTTATGAGTATACACTCGAAAGGCTTTTTATGATCGTCGAATTATGAAAGTGGTTTAGTCTGTCTTCATTTTTTTTTCTTTAGACTGGCTGGAATGGCATAAAATTTGGATGGAGAATCCATTCGTGAGCATAGATGGAAGTCAAATCGAAAGTTTGGTGAGCGATATGTACAAGACTATGGTTCGCTGTACGAAAACTTTTCAAGATCAGCCGGGTAGGAAAATATATATATATATATAATATATACTTGTAGCTCTTAATGAAATTAGTGGTCTACATATTTTTCTACTTAATTTATACAAACAAAAATAATTACATCTAAACTTTGAATGAATTTATCCAAATAAATCCACCCATTACTAAATAAAATATCACTAACATAATATTTACATTAACGTTAGATCTGGTGAAGCTAGCTACTGACCTTAAAAACGAAATGGACGAGTTCAAGCCGTACATCGGAATCATCCAGGCGTTGCGTAATCCTGGTGTGAAGACACGACACTTACGCGAGCTCACTGAAAAGACGGGACTCGACCTATCACTAAGCCCAGACGTCACTTTCCAGAAATTACTTGCTCAGGGTGTCATGCGACATAATGATATCATTAAAGAAGTGTCGGAGAGTGCAGCAAAAGAGCATGCAATAGAGGACGCACTTCAGAGGATGATGCTCGAGTGGGAAACACTCAGGATGGAGGTTTTACCGTACAAGGATACAGGTAAGCTTTAATTTTGTCTTATTTTGTTTTATTACCATGATGGAGAGTACCGATAAAGAGAATTTTGATATTTTGTACTCATACATAATTTCATTTTCGTTTTAAAGTATAACGAGAAGTAACAACAGATACATGTAGAATCTTCATTGTAAAAAACCAGTAACGCATTCATGAAAAATTAATTGTTTTCTAAAATGGCCAAAAATCTAATATTTTGATTATATTTAAGCATTAAACAATATTTCTATATTAAAATCTATTTAAGGTGGTCCTTTGAATTTTTTTCCTAAAATGACCTATAAAAACTAGATATGAATTATAACTAATATGTACAAGTCATATTCTAAAATTGCATTAAATTTGTGGTAAAATAAGCGGAAAAATTCAAAAGATATGGATAATTTTAAATTTGGGCATTGATGTACTTAATCTGCACGTCCAGAATCTTAATGAATTTAATAAATATTAACCGTATTAGTCTGTTGATATTTTATATGATTCTCATGGGTTAAATTTTCATAAAAAATTAATTCTGTACAGATTAAGCTTAATAATGTGGAATTTGCAATATGAGTCGAAGATGAGCTAGTACGAGTCGACACATACTGTCGACGTAAAATTTATTCAATTTTTTTGTTTTTCTTATAACTAAATTTATCTTCAAATAAAAAAAATACTATGAAAAACATGCACGCACAAAGTTATGGGCGATTAATTTAATTATTGCAATTTCACGCAGCTTTAGAGCAGCGAGCACAACAATATTTTTTTTTCCATCGATCAAGAAAAAAAAGGCATTTTAGGACCTCTTTTTAGGGTCAAAAACCCACGAAAATCGTATATACGTTACAAAAAAATCATTTGTTAAAATTATTTTCTATTATTTTATTTTGCTCAATATAGGACTATCTAGTATTTATAAAGAGTCGAGTATCTGGCCCAAAATTCAGGTTGATGTATAGGCATACATTTACCTAAAGAAATGCTTAAAATAAACCTATTTTCGGTGAAAAACATTTTTATATAATAAATTATTCGTATTTAAGTTGTAAAAATTTCGCTCAGAGAAAATATAAAGCTCTTTCGATTAGTAGTCGGGTCTAAAAACGGATTTTCATAATATTTTTATAATTTAATCGTGTATATTGTTACTTTTTTACATACATTTTTTCAAGCATAGTCGCTACTTTCTAATTATAAAAATGGAACCTTAATTGTAATAACGTAGGTTTCTCTACTAGAAGGATTGCAAGCGTAACCGATACTGTATGTATGTATATATGTATATTGTAGTCATTTTCCAGGTAGAAACGTTAGCAATATGTTGGCGAATTATTGGTTAATTTTAGAGTTAACAACGTTATATACTAACATTATTTCGTTGCTAAAGCTAAATATTCATTTTACGTTCATAAGAACATATTCTATTGTCAATATTTCAATATGTGATTATAATTTTCGATTGTTTAAATATTGATTTTGGTCGAAAATGCTTCCATGTGATTAACACATTGCATACAAAATCCAGTAATTATCAGATTTAGTAATTTAATTTTTTAAATTTAATTTTAATTAATTTTAGTTGTGTAGCATGCTGTGTAGAATGGTGGATTAAAGTTAGGTTTCAAAATTATTGCTCTCTGTATTTCCTCTGAAAGTTTTATAAGATTCTAAGTGGCAGAAATCTCAAGAGAGTGTTGCACGTTTGGCACTCAAAGTGTAAATGGTATCCAGAACATTCGCTCAAAATTGTTAGTAAATTTACATATATTGCGCGGTAGTGAAACACAGAGATTCCAAGCAAAACTTAAATTACCTATTTATTTCATAAATATAAAGCTGCTAAAAAATAAATACAAAATAGAGAAAACTATAGAACAGAGCTTTCTATGAAAAATCTATTACGTAAGTTTGTCTCTTCATTCTATTAAAAAGATTATAAAAAAAGCTGAAAATAAAAAGACAGGCAATATAAGCTTATCGAATATTCGAGAAAATTCATGAATATATTGATAAAGCTTTCACATCCTTCTTCATTTTCGTAAGTATGAGCGTGCCAATACGTTTCAATTTCCGAGAATCAAAACATACCCAACCGTCGTCATGAACAGCTGATCGCAACTTGACGTATGTGTACATGTATTTCTCGCCGTTAAGAGTACCTACCTCTTTCCTGTTTTACAAATACACAAATTGATTATATTTACCTATGTCTAGGAACCCATTAAATGTTAGAGAATTTATTTAAATAGATTTCAAGACAAAACGAATCATAAATGTATAATTTTAATAAATTAGTTGAAGTGATATTACAAAGTATTTCGATTGAAGTAGTTAAAATTTTTTGAAGACTTAATTTTTCAATTATCCGACGATATTTTTCAACACCTTTTTTCATTTTTCAAAAAAATTTCATATATTTTTTATTTTAGCAGTTAACTCTAATAAAATAATATATCAGCATTTTTATTTGAGAACATGTTGAACATGAATAATCGTTAAAAAAAAATGCAATCACAAATATAACGACAAGTGGCTCATATAATTTTAAAAGCTTTCGTGTACCGCTGCTATTTGAATTTTTAATTTTTATACAAAATTCATACAAATGCATCCCTAGAGAAATACTTAAAATCGCTCATCACTTAAATACAACTCTATTTAAAGCTTTTATCACGAATGAATCATTAAAAAGCATCTTCCCCTCTCTCCATTTTACTAACAGGCACATACATAATGAGGATCGCGGACGAAGTGCAGTTGCTGTTAGATGACCATCTGATCAACACGCAGCAAATTAGCTTCAGCCCGTTCAAGGCTGCTTTCGAAGAAGCCATCGATGATTGGTCAGCTACCCTCAAACTTACCCAGGAGGTCGTTGAACTCTGGATCGAAGTGCAAAAGTACATATAGATCCGCATAGAGAGAAAGAAAGAGAGAGAGGCCGTTATTATCGACAAACATTTGTAAACGCTAAACAAACTTAAACGTGCGTACGTACGTGTAATAGGTTCTGGATGTACCTCGAGCCAATATTTTCCTCGGAGGACATTAGCCGACAGCTGCCGGTCGAAGCAAAGAAGTACAGTACGATGGAGCGCAACTGGCGTAGGATAATGAAGGTTGCGAACGACGATCCACTAGTAAGGCACCACTCCCTTCCCCTTCTATACAGCATCGATTTTCTCGCGTTAAAAGCACGCGAACCCTCGCTTATACCATACGATTGAAATATAAAGTGTACGCGCTTACGGTTGCTTACGTGCATGTGTCTATTTAGATAATCAAGGTGTGCCCGGACAGGACTCTACTTGAATCGCTGCGCGAATGCATGGGTTTGCTGGAAGTGGTGCAAAAAGGTTTATCCGATTACTTGGAGAGTCGTCGTATGCTGTTCCCACGATTTTTCTTCCTCAGCGACGACGAGTTGCTAGAAATACTTGCGCAGACGCGTAATATACATGCTGTCCAACCACACTTGAAGAAGTGTTTTGAGAACATGAAGGAGCTACGATTCGAGGATGACTTGACCATTACGCGTATGTATTCAGCCGAGGGTGAGGAAGTTGTACTTGAACCACCTGTTCGACCGGAGGGAAGTGTAGAGTACTGGCTTGGTACGGTTGAAGAATCGATGAGGACTACACTAAAGGCAAGGATCAGAGAAGCTCTGCAATCTGTGGAGATGAGACCGAGAGGAGAGTGGGTATTTGATTGGCCTGGGCAAGTGTCCCTGTGCGGTGGACAAACCAGCTGGACGACGCATGTCGAACATGCTATAGAGTCAGGCAACCTAAAGGGATACATGGATGTTATGATAGCACAGGTAAGAATTGGTTGACATTTTTCTGGATTATACTTTAAAGTTAGGAACTTTATTCACAGGAGAAATTTTATGGATATAAATTATATAAATGGAGTTATAATAAGATTTTTTTTCATGTTGAAACGGTGCATTTCTTTTTAAAGATTTACTCACTGAATATAGATAATTATATCAGTACAGCGGTTTTATAAGAGAACCTAAATTGACATTTAGATTTAAATTAAGACACATTTCATTTAATTATTTCAAAAGCATATTTTACGCGGAATATGTCCGTGTGTCAGAATATTGGATGTTAACTATAAAAAGTGGCATATAAAATGTAGAAATACATTTTATATGCAATTGATTGAATTTAGAAAAGATAAGTTATTTTAATTTTAAATAGTTTTGATACTATAAATAGAGATTGTTTTACTTCGTTTTCAAAGAATTTAAATATTTGTTTTTTTAAATTTAACTTTTTCACTTAAACTGGATATTTCCTCTAATGCAAATAAGTTATATAGACTTTACTTTTTTCCCATGTATACAAAGTTTGCATACTGTTCTATTGCCCAGGAATTCATTTTTCATTTACACTGGTAGTTTCCTAGAATTTGAACGAAAAAATTTTCAGCTGGACGATTTGCGAACGTTGGTACGTGGCCAACTGACAGAGATTCAACGGCTTATGCTCGAGGCAATCATAACCATCGAAGTACACGCACGCGACGTTCTCACAACGCTTATTGCCGTGGATGTTCAAAACCCCAATGATTTTGATTGGATTGCCCAGCTGCGTTACTATTGGTTGGACGGCGATAATGATGGACTAAGGGTGCGCGCCGTTAACGCGGAATTTCAATATGGGTCAGTGTCTGATTAACTTTAGTGCACGCGGTTGCTATTCTATTGAGGTCTTATATAGAACTTATATAAGTACTCTATGACTTTTCATTTCATTTTTATGCGACTCCAGTCCGAATAGTGGAAAACGTAGGTAAACGGGACACGTTCAGGCATATGAGCATATTCTAGTTAACTTTTCGGAAACTACAAAATTTTAAATTTAAAATGCTGTAGTTCGAGAATTCGAAACTTAGGTTATTTTACTCCCAATCTATTAAATGGGCGAATAATATCAGAAAAAGCGTTTCACCGGGAGCCAATAATTAGTCATTTCTCT